>PDHQ01000005.1:50253-76219 GCA_003339415.1 Ophiocordyceps camponoti-saundersi (nom. inval.)
GCGGCCGGGGGTCGAATCCCTAGCCGCCGAAGCGCCAAGGCGGGATGTTACCACGGGTGGAAACTGGATAGTTTACGAACCCCCCCCCCCCCCCCCCCCCCCTGTTTTTGTGGTCGAGTCAGTTAACCCCTCCCCTACTCTCTTCCCCAATTCTCTCCGCGAGTCAATTTACGGGATGGGCCGCTGAATGATCTCTGTAACGGAATGTCAAAATTGTGGGAAGATCTGAGTTTATATCGACGGCAACGACAATCCTGCACTTGAAGGCGTACAAAGATCAAAGCCATGACTGAGGAGCAAAAATATCTACAGAGGAACTACCAACTAGCTTATACTAAATCCACAACTAGAAATCCATTGCAGTATACAGAAGCCGAGTTCCAAATAGCACGCCAAGTATGACGCATCCTCTACCCGGCTCCAGACAATTCCTCCACCACCGGCCCTCGGACTAGGTAGGCAGCTGCTAGCGAACGATTTCAGGTTCCAAGAGCCCGCGAAACTACCATGTGTCACAACTGTCTTATGGAGCCGGTTGTGTGACAACTTTGGCAGACGATGTCACGTAAAGCAAAGAGGGCACGATCCGGAACGTAGCGTCGACGCTAGGTAAGTGATTGAGAAGAAGACAGGTTCGTCGTATATACAGTCCGGACCCCCCTCTCTGTGTGTATACTCGAGAATTTACATCATAAAGCTCTGCTTTTGCCTAGGGACCCGACGAAAGACAGTCCGGGCTGCTCCGGGCCTTGACCCTGAAAGTCTGGCTCGGTAACCACCCTCTCTTTTTCGCTCACTATGTCATAAGACCGTCTACTTTTTTACTGTCCAACGACACTCCATCGATCTAATCGATCAAGGGGCCCTCATGAATAGAACGGCTCCATGACATCATCACTAAGTTCCTATCTCTCCTTGCCCACGCTGGGTAGCTCAGCGGCAACACTCTCTTCGGCCCTGGGCAGGCCAGCAACGTCAAGCTTCAGGCCGATAACTTCGAGCTTCCGGCCGATAACCTCGAGTTTCCGACCGACGACCACGAGTTTACCGGGTAACGGGGCGGCATTACCCAACGCAACAGCCGCGGCAGCCGTCGACCCGATAGATGGACCGTTCTTCGGAGGCGTTCCGAATGCCATCGATGATGGGCTCGTCACCTTCATATTCCTCCTCCTCTTCGCCTTGGGCGCTTTCCTTCACCTCGTCAGGTTTATACAGAACAACAAGCGTCGGCACAAGTTTCTCCTTTCCATCCCCATCGTCGTCTTTTGCATCTCGCGAACTGTCTACTGCATCTTTCGCTTCGCCTGGGCCTTTCTCAAGCCTCCTTATCCTCGGGGCGTCGTTGCCATGTCGGTTATCTTGGAGCGCGACTGGTTCGTTCTCAACCCCAACCTAGAGACTCGCTGGTAAGCCGTCTCAGCTGACGGTTTGTTCGTTCTCTTAGGTTCGCCGTCTTATTGATTCCCAACATCTTCATCGCTCGACGTATAGTCCGCGCCATGCACCCCGATCTCGGCTGGAACAAGCTCTTCACATTGGCAAGCAACGCCTTAGTCGTCAGCCTCGCTCCAATCGAGATCATCAGCTTCGTTGCCTTTTTCGTCGGCATCTTCGCCTTTGGCAGGGCCTCCGCTCCGGGTATCAAGCAGGCGCTTGAGCTTACCGGATCGTGGAACCTGATGATTGCTCTTTTGCCGCTGGTGCTTGTCTTCGCCTCTTGCGCAGTGCCAGGGCCGACGATCGAGAACTTTGGCACCGGACCCTTTAGACAAAAGACTGCCTTGCTCGTCTTTAGCTCCCTCACTCTGGCCGTCGGTCAGACCATGAGGCTGTCGGTGGTGAACAATCCCGAGGCAGCGCTTCAGGGGTCCGCCGTCGCCGGCAAGCCCTTGTTTTACACTACTGCCTTCTTCTTCGAGTGCCTGACCGTCTTCTCCTACGTCATATTCCGTTTCGATAACCTGTACTGGGTACCGGACGGTTCCCGTGGTCCCGGCGACTACTCACGGGACTCGGGAGATGCCAACGGCTCAAACAAGGAATGGACACGGGAACAGATCAAGGCCGAAGTCGCCAAACTGGGCATTCGATACCAGTTTATGGAGTCGAACGAGGAAAATTCGCTATCGCCCTTGTATGCTCTGCTCAACCCGTCTGAACTTGACGATGGGCCTTCAGGGGGGGAAGAAGAAGAGATAGAAGGGGAGGAAGTCAAGGCGGACTGGGAATCAGCAACACTGTCTACTTCTTCGACTTGGAAGGGACGGCAGCCACCGCCGATTTATGCCGAAAGAACTGTCGAAAGATTGAGCACCAATAAGGCCGAGGTTACACAGTGGGCGCATAGACGCACGTCTAGCTGGGACTCTGTGGACGAGGCAAAGATGTTCATCTAAGCCATCTACGGATGAATGACTTGATAGGGGGCGTTGTTGAAGTTCTAGAAGCTGTTTCTTTCTCAAGCTATCTATCATAATTTAATGATTCGATTCACCAACTCTTGGTACAAGGAAGCCTGGTGGCAAGGGTAGCCAGCTGGTGATGTTCTTCCTACTTTGATCACTGGTCTCTCCGCAAGTCAAGCGACAAAGAATCGAGCGACCTTCGTCTGTTTAGCTAAGATCTATAGTGTTGTCTGCGGTAGAAGTTGAATATGGAGCAAGTAGAGCTTCATCAAGAACAAGGATGCTAACAGTTCGTAAACCACCGTCAGCAGACTGAGAGACTTTGATCAATGGCGAGTGCATATAGACTAACTCTACTGCTTTTGAACGACTTCAGCCGCAGCCGCTGGATATTCTGGTCTTCCTGGAAGATTGAGTAGACAGCTGGTTTTGCCACCCTTCAACTGAAGAAGCAAGATTAACAATGTTGATATCCCACAACACGTCCGTTGCTGGAGGGAAAATCCACTGAAACACGCCTCTCAGAGCAGGGTCCCATAGTCAAACACCTCGAACCACGCCCTTGAACCCATACTCGGAAGTGATGAGACGCGGACACGTGGTTTCCAGAAACTCCCATATCCTCTGCTCACTACCCGTTTAAGCATCATCGGGTCATGAGCCATGCAAGAAAGGGAAAAAGCCAATAGCTTCCTGTCCAGCCCCGAGCTTCCTCCCCCCCTTGCCCTTGTGACCACACCTGTTGTCCACATCAAACACATGCGGCAGCAAGGTTCTCCGCGAGATCGACAACCCATCAACCGAATCGGGCTTTTCTCTTCCTCTTCACACACACACACAACAACAACAACAAACTCCCCCGCTTTCGATGAGAGGGTGAAGAAAAGAAGTCATGCTCAATGAGTTGTCCTTGTGTGTTTCAGTTTGGCCCCCCACCCCTTTACTCTTTTGCCCCTTCTGGCTTGAAAGTCGATTTGCCCAATCCAAGAAAAGGATGTTATAAGCAATGACCAGCCAAGCATCAACTTTGGGCGGAAATAAAAAAAAAAAGAAGGGCCGATGTCGATGCTACTCTACGCTTGTTCTAAAGGCATGCTTCGCCGACAGAAGCAAAGACCGGTTAAGACGGAGAGGGGAGGGGGGGGAAAGAAGCTCTGCAGTAGACTGACCCTCCTAGATGCATCGGCCACGGCGAATTTAGGACGAATCAGGGGGCGGGGGGGGGGGGGAAATGGTGAACTGCATGTAAGTCCGGGGTTGGGAATTGGAGTCTTTAAATCAACGTCTCATCAGGCTTACCTTGGGGAACTAGGAAGCAAACACGTGGGACGTACTAACACGTGGGAGAGCACGAGGCCCCTTGACGTGAATGGGTATGAGTGTACGTACGTATGGGCAACGTCCACAGCTTCAGGGTTCGCTGTTAGTAACAGAATCACACAAGTGCGTGTGTGTAAATTCGTATATATTTCGGCAGCTCTTTGGCTCCGGAATCCGGCATCAAGAGGATCCTGGTTGAGGCTGGTTGAGGTGTAGAGCGAGGGGCCAAGCCATCCGTCGTGCACAACACCCACTGCAAGTCAGATATGGTGTCGACTCGCTATGCTGCAGGGATAAGACTACGCAGTGACCGGTTCTCGAATGAGACATCCTTCTGACCTGCTATACAGAGACTAGAAGCTAGATGAAACGAGCAATGGTAGAGGCCGTATGTGACTGGAAGCTGTTTTCCCCAACCGAGGCAAACTACCACGCATCTTGCCTCTGTAATTCGACGAGCGAGGTTTAGGTGGTGTAGACGGCGTTTCTTAATTACTCTCCGTTGACGAGAATCCTTGCTCTTCCAACTTGAGAACCTCGTCACAATAGCGTAACATGACAGATGACTTACAGGCAAAGCAAACACACTGAGACATCATGAGAACAGCAGTAGGAGACGGATCAGAGAGCCTGGCATCTTTGTCCCTTTTCCGTCTTGATCTGGAAACAAGTCTATATACCTGCGTGATGCTGTTACACATGGGAGCGAAGACTGGCAGACTTGCGTGCATATCTGCCGGAACGATGACAAGCCTGGAGTAAAAGGGGGCGTATATATAGTGCTACCGGCTCACCACGTACGAAGGGGAAAATCCATCCCCATAAACCAGAGTTACAATACCTTACCCGTCATATGAGCGGCGCAAACTCGGTGTTCATGGCATTCATGATTCTCCACACTTGATTTATCTCTTGGCTTGCTGCGGAGAAGGACGGAAATCAGGCAGCGAGCAGCCATCCCTCCTGTCTCTCAAGTGGTCCTCCTCCCTCACCGCTAGAGCAAGTGTGCTATCAACCTCGGGCCGGCTTGCCAAGCCCTCCGAATGAAGCAGGACGATGAAAGGGATGGCCGTGCCGTCCGCACACCATCTTCTTCTCCCATCTCCTTTCCCTTCTTTCTCTGTTCTACAGCAATGGAGAAAGAGAGAACAAAAGTTCTAAGTTGTTCGGCCCTTTGGAAGAAATCTCACACACCGAATTTCTCATCAGGTCATATGTAGCTGCTTCTTCCGGGGTTTGGAAAATGTTGTATCCACGGGTAGTAATCGATCCAATATGTTGCTGCATATTAAGCGAGGATTCGGACATGGGGGAAGGTGAGGAAATAAAACGCTCGCCTATTGACTGGTGTACATACTTCCGAGGATGGGGTATTCGAGAAGGGTCGTTGTAGATGTGAGGTTGTCGAGTTGATGGTTACTGAGTTGGATATAAAGTCGTCTTATAGTCCACGATAGACGACTAGTAGAAAGACAGGACGAGCCAATCTTCTGTTATAAGAATCTCCTTGAGAGTTGGCTTCTTTGACGTCTGTTTCTAAACACTTTGCTTCTTTCACACCAGCCATGAAGCTCGACAACTTACGATCCATCGGCCTAGTACACGTTCTGGTCCAGACACCCGCCGTGCTAGGCCACATCTTCACCGTCAACTGCAAGCCTCTGACGATACAGAGAGCAGACCCGATCCTATACCCCGGCGTCATCTCCCCGCACGTCCATACCGTCGTCGGCGGCACGGCCTTCGCCTTGTCCGAGACCAACGACGAGGCCAAGGCCGCCAACGCGACGACCTGCGATAAGACGTTGGACAACAGCAACTATTGGCAACCTCAGCTTTACCACCAGCGCTTCGATGGAAAGTTTGAACTGGTGGAGATGCAGGGCATCGTAAGGATCCGGTCCCGGTGACGTCTTTCATGCATATATTGTATATGAGGCTAACCCTTACCCTCCTCCCCCCCCCTTTCTCAAATCCCCAGGCCGCTTATTATATTGATCGGGCCTGTGACTACGCTCCCGGTCGTCAAAACTGCAACAACATGCCGTATGGGAAAGCTCCGCCTGCAGGGTTGCGGATGGTGGTTGGAAACCCTTATCTTCGGTTGGTTCCTTTGACAGGACGGTCCCGGTAGCGAGGAGGTAACTGATCATGGGTGTATGCAGAGCCTACGACGCATCCAACCCGGAGCAACGTGCCGTTTCTCACATCTGTCTGGGCAAGGATTTCTCTCATGACACGCCTCATCTTCCGTCGGAGAAATGCGAGCGTCTCCGAGCCGAGACATACTTTCCTTCCTGCTGGGATGGGAAGAATCTCGACAGTCCAAACCACAAGAGCCATGTCAGTAGAGCAAAAGTCTCATAGCAGTCTGTGCCATGACAGTCCGGCACTGACACTCTTCATCGAACATAGATGGCGTTTCCCGCAATCGGAGATTACAACACCGGCGTCTGCCCTCCATCACACCCAACCGCCATCCTCTCCGTCTTCCTCGAGTTCTTCTACGACACAGCGGCCGTCAAGAACTTCAACCGCTGGGTGTGGTCCATGGGCGACCCAACCGGCTACGGCCTGCACGGAGACTTCATCAACGGATGGACAGACCAGTCGGCGCTGGAGCGGGCCATGGATACTTGCACCGGCTCGCAGGGCGTCAATGATGCTCGGTGCAGTCTCAACGTCGGACCGAACGGGCCCGGTCAGCCGAGCCTTCAGTCCCCGCAGATTTCGCCTCCCAACGAGGAGGTGGGCCTTCGCGGGCCTCTTGACAGGTTGCCGGGGGACAATCCCGTTACAGGGCAGACGATTGTTGGCTACTAGGTAGTATTCTGTAAGGACGCAAGTGTGTGTGTCTTCAAGGTCCGGCTCTGCAGGTCATTCCATGTCTTGAACGAGAGAGTGAGTGAATAGTGAGATGTCGAATGTGAGAGACTTGTTAGTTATGCACTCATAAGGACACCGAGATAAGATCCCCCCTCCCTCTGTCTCCCCCCCCTTGTCCCTGTCCCTGTCGAATGAAATCAATCTCACACGTCCGCATGGGTGATGACCTGCGGGGTAGCGCAGCAGCCTTTCATAGCATTACACACTTCAAGGCTGATTCAGGTTATCAATATGCTTGCATACAGTCAACTCAATACCGGTGACATACGGCTCCTTCGTCTTACAAGAAACCATGACAGTTCAAGCCTCGATCTCGTCACGTATTCTCTCGCAGCCGAGCTTCCGCCTTTCACTGCCCTCTCTTACGTATGGGGAGACCCAGCAGATGTCGTGCAGCTGGACTGGGGCGGGGAGACGGTGTCTATGACGCGCAACCTGAGGGCGATATTACAATGCCTCGCATCATCCATGGCATCAGACAGCGAACCCGTGCTCTTATGGATCGACGCTCTCTGCATCAACCAGACAGATCTAAAAGAACGAGCAGAGCAAATCAACCTCATGAACCAGATATACTCTCGAGCCGACCCCGTCCTCGTCTTCCTCTCCACAACGTCAGCTCCCTTCAAAGTCGGACTAAGTTTCCTTCGACAAGCAGCCGCTCACCCAGAATGGCATTACGAGCCGTCACTACAACCTCATCTGACGCTCCCATCATCAGACCTAGACGCCCATTCCGAAACGCTACGAGATTCCGTCATTGCCATCTTCGCCGCTCCCTGGTGGACCAGAGTCTGGACCGTTCAGGAGTTCGTCCTCTCCGACCGGGTCGTCTTCCGCTGCGGCGACGAGGAGATGGATGACAAGACTTTGCTGGCTGCTTTCGAAAGCCTCAAGATTCACGAGAGCAGCTGTTGTTGGACGGCGAGGCGTGAAGCAAACGGTGACTCCAAGGGCTATCTCGAGCTCCCCAGCAGCGCCAATGGTGGTCTTTCTCTGTACAAGGCGACGATGCGCTTCGATCAACTGCACGTCATGCGAAATGCCCAAGAGTACGACGCGAGAAGCCTACTCGGTGCCCTGGCTACGTTTCGTACCCGGCAATGCGTCGACGCCCGAGATCACATATTCGGCATGTTTGGCTTGGATCTTGGCAGCGAGTTTCGAGATTTGAAGGCTCGGCTGCATGTTGACTATACGGTCTCCCCGACGGAGCTTTTCGCCGACGTGGCTTGTTCCATTATTCGTTCCTCGGGCAGCTTAGACGTCTTGAGCCATGTTTGTCAGTATCCCAGTACTAGAGGTCAGCTTTCAGGGCTGCCGAGCTGGGTTCCGGACTGGACTGCTACGGTTGAAGAGACGTTCCACCACTATTATGCGGAGCGAACGAGGCGAATAGCTCTCTCCAACGCGTCGATGAACCTTGAGGCTGAATGGGAACGGCTCAGTGATGGAAGAGTATCGACTAAAGCCATGATAATCGGTAGCATCAAGACAACCGAGATCGGGTACCAGACCTCTAATCCTCCAATGTTCGGTCAGAAGCTCCTCAAGACCTGGCTCGAGGTGTTCAATTGCCGTTGCAACTGGGACTCGGATTGCCAGCATCTGATTCATGACGGTCCAGCTCATTCCAAGGACGAAGACAGACCCTCGCTATCAGAGTTTAGCGAGATGATAACCGGAGGACACGCTCTATCACAGTGGCAGAACGATTCAGGCAGACAACTAAAGGCGTTCGAAGACTGGCGTGACTGGCTTACGCACGAGAACCCGGAAGCACTACCAAAAGAGACGAGACAGAATGCTCGAAACTTTGACGATTTGGTCAAGTCGGCTTCTCTCGAGAGGTGCATGTTTCTCACGGATACTGGACGTGTGGGCTTCGGACCTGAGGCTACGCGAGAAGGAGACGTGGTCGTTCTGATGATGGGAGGAAGAGTGCCCTTTATTGTGAGGCGAGTCAACGCAGTGACTCAAGCTAATCACTACCGGCTGCTAGGAGATGCATTTGTGCATAAGGGGATGCTTGGGGAAGTCTGCCTAAGGCTTCCCTTGCTTGGGAAAAGGTGGGAAAGGATCTACCTGCACTGACGGCGGAGAATGCGAGTATCATGTGTATACTTGGGGTTGTTTCGGGCTTGTTTATCGAGCGAGGAGAAGGATTGAACGTACCGTTAGGTTTTACTTTGACAGAGATTAACGAGCACAGAGACAGATGGAGACAGATGGAGAGACAAAGACGCGTTTGAAGGCACTGCGGATCTTTCTATCTCGTCTGCTTTTTCTCACGAGCCGTCACTTTAGCGGACTCGAGACACAGAACTCTGCACTACTTGTACGACAGAAACCCTTCTTTACAGCGGCTCAGAACTGCCCATCGTTGTTGAGCTGCTCCTCAGCCTGCGCCTGAGCATGACGCTTCGCCTTTTCCGAGTCGATATAGTCGAGACCTTTTGTCTCGACCTCTCTATCGACGAAGGCTCCAATGACGCCGGCGAGGATTTCCTTTGCCTTGGCATGGCTATCGGGTTGGCCTGCGGGATTCGAAGACAGGGTGTAAGTAAAGAAGAGAAGAAGCGAACAGCGGTTCATTTTATTCTTACCATTTCTTGATACGTGGTCCTCGTATGCTTTGGCGGCCTCGTAGGCGGCGGCGCCTCCGATGAGTTCGTGAGAGAATTTGGCTTCGTGAGGCTGAGAGCCTTGCGTCAACTCTTCGTAGGCACGAGCCTGTTGAGAGTCATCTAGATGGTGGAATATGAGGTTAGGGAAGATGGTTACTGTAGTAGGGAAAGCACATGAGACGGGGGGAGGGGGGGGTTGATATGTGTACCATCGAACCAACCCATGGTTGTTGTAGAGCGAGGTACGTGTTAAAATAGAGGACAAAGTGTTGGTGTAAGTGGGAAGAGATTCACGATGGATTCGAGGATGTTGAGCAACAGGACCAACACATGCCAGACAAAGGGAAACGCAAAAGACTTTATACATGATGAGTCCAAAGAGTCTCCCGGCATCTTGTCCCGGTGCGAAACAGGACCGGCCGGGCTTACAAGCAATGGCATTAAGGGTGGGCTCAGCCACCCCGATATGCGTCATAACCAACGTAGCTTACCACGGTAGGAGTTGGGCAGAAGCTGCGAAGCTAAGGCGGACGAATTAGTCTGGCCAGGGTTTGTCTCAGCTGCCTTCATTAGAGGGGGAAACCAATGAACAAGGAAGAGGGTGAATGTGCCATCTCTATTCGTTCAATCCTCCGGCGTATCATGGATGAGAAAAACGCCTTGCCGATGAAGAAATGCCGCCTTTTTGTCGTTGGGCCATCCTTGACTTACATATATATACACACACACACACAACTCGGAGGTCCGGCACCAAAGAAGAGAACAAGACTAGGTAGATAGATAACGTGGGTGTGCGAGGGAACAGTCGCTGTATGTATGTACTTCCTCGGAGATGGTTCGTGCTACCTACCGTCTGCTAGTAGCTGACTGCCCTTGCATGTCCTAGTATCACGACCATGGGTTGTTCCCATTGCCGAATTCCGACTGCGAGAGGGTTAACTGGGTCTCGAAGCTTCTGGGAATCGACCTTGGGCGGGGGGAGCTAGGAAGTTGTCGTGCCGTCGGGAATAAGCGACAAGTCGTCGTTTCCTCTGCGTCAACTGCGTACCTACTGGAGATGTATTCTTGGTGTTGTTGACATGAAGAGGAGGCAGATGCGCTGGTTTAGTTCAGTATACAATATCAGGACCGGGGCTCTACATGCCGGTCTTCTGTCTTGTCGTGTCTACTCATAGATAAGACAAGTTCGCAACATTATAGGGCAGAGTAAAGATGGTACTGAAGATGCCCTTGATTGACATGTGTTGTCCTATGATCCGAGGCACAAAGACCAAGAATAAACCCAGCAGAAGCGAGCCATGTAGACGATGAATGACCAGATGGCAGATGAACGGCTGAGGCACCCGACAGTCAAGAATGGGCTCCAGTGATCGACAAAGGAGGCAGCGAGACCAAAGTCTCAAGGTCTGAACAGCAAAGGTCGATTGATGTACGATCTAGAAAGAGGCCAAAACTCCTCTTCCTGGCACTAAGTAAGGGGTTCCGATCTAGAAAGAGGCCAAACTCCTCTCCCCGGTACTAACTAAGGGGCTCTGCTGAGTCGAACTTGACAAAGCGATACATGGTCGGCCCCTCCAGACGTTGATTCGGGAGGCCCAGAGGGATGAACGAGAGATCCACGACGAGATATAGAAGGAGGGTCTGCAGCCGCTTTGCGAAGTTCTATACCCTTGCCCATCCAAGTTCCTCCAAGCCAAACCCGTGTCTTCGCCCTCTAGTAGGTCTTGGTGATGAACGCCGAGTTGTTCTGCACTGGCGGCTTAGCCCCAGCCTTGGCCGAGTCACCCTTCTTGGAAATCAGAATCGCCAAGACGTCTGATGAAGGGTGTTAGCAAAACATGAAAAGCATTCAGAGCTTTTGCTACTGGGCAGACAGGCAGGTACTCACTGTTGACGTCCATCTCGGATGGCTTGATCACCTTGGTGTGAATGGTGATGGCCTCGTCCACGACTCTGCTCCAGAAAAACTTGAAGTTGTCGAAGATGTCATCCGCCGTTTTGATCGGCTTGTAGTCAGGGGCGAAACTGCCGACGACTGTCGAGAGCAGCATCGTGAAGGCCACGATGACCACGAGGAAGATGGACTGTCCGCGGAAAACCTGCATTCTTGCGACTTGGCTTTTCGATTCCTTGCCGTGTTTTGTCTTTCCCGTCTCTTTTGGACCGAGGCGTAATGCTCGTGATGGTTGTTTGGAGTTTCAGAAGGGGAAAAGGATCGGGAGCAAAGATAAGTTTCTGATGAGAGAACCAATGAGTGAAGAAGCTGATGAGAGAGCCTGAGGGAGTGATTCAATGACGGAGGAGTGATGGGTTTAAATAATCCAAGATGATCCCCCTTCCCCTCTCCTGATCAAGCGTGCAAGAGAGACTGGTGAACTCTCAAGAAAAGAAGGAAATCCCCTCTGGGGCTTCAAGTCCATCGTCAATGCTCTTTCGAGAGACGAAGAAACAACAACAGATGAGCTAGGAAACCGAATTGGTGCATCTTGCACCGCTCTGTTGCCCATCATCGTCCTCATCCCTTGTTGACGGAGGTGAACGAGGGTAACTCCCGCCGGCTTTCTCCTCTAGATGGCATGATCGTTCTTTCATTCTTGCCTGCAAGCCTTTGCTCTTCCGAACCGGGGTATGATGACACTCTGTTGGATTTCTTTTTTTTCTCCTTGACTGGTTTGACGGTTTTGCCATGGCATGGATTTTGCCATTGTTTTCATTTTCAACGACGACGTCCAATCCTCATCTGTTAAACGGAAGTAAGAGCTCGCATTTGGCTCGAAAAAATAAACATGACAATAACAACAACAACATCAACAGCGCCTGGCCCAGGGGGTTGGGACACTTGAGGCCATGGCGTTCCACAGCCCAGGGACAGGATTGGCTTGAATGAGGGGAAGGAGGCGGGGAAGAGGGACGGGCTGCGTCTTTCAGGTGAGTATATAGAGAAGAGGGGAAGTGCATGTTTGTTATGAGCCTTACTTGACTGTTATCCCGGCTTCATCCGCCTCGCTAAGAAGGCCTTCATGGGCGCGTCTTCCCCGCAATCACCACCGATTGGGTTGGCTTATCTTAACTTCAAGCCTGCTTCGAACTTCATTTGCGATACGGTTGAATGGCTCGGGCGCCTGTACTGTCAGGCTTGGCTCCAAGTGTTAACAAAGAAGGGTAGCAGCGTTGATTGATGCATCATCTCTCTCTCTCTCAATCGTCATGTAAGAAAGAATGCCTGTCAGTCTGGCATGACTAAGCTGTTAGAAATTGGTCGGCCCTGCCACCAGCTGCCTACCACCTACTGCCTACCAGCTGCTAGCAGGCCAGGCACCTGGCTACTGATGGCAGGCCTCAGAGTCAGAGGCTTCCCGAACAAGAAGAGATAAGCCATCAGTCTAAGATGATGATGAACTGTGTATCCGTAGAATTGAGCCAAGGCCCTGAGGCCATGTACAGAGTGCCTGAGCACATGACCTCTGGCTAAGCTAAGTTGGGGGGACGCCCAGTGCCACCATCTACAACCGTGGATGCAACTTCAGGTAGCAGCTAGACGGCTGGCTCGCCTGAAGAGATAGGGCTGTGAGGCTTTCAACCAGCACAGTCAGGAAGTGATTGTTGGAGTTCATCGGGATGAGAATTGTGAATGAAAAAAAAGATCATCTCGCCACGAGTACCAAGACCATTCATTGTCCAAGGCATTGCTTGATGGGCAATGGCTGAGTTGAAGGCTTTCAAGAGGGGCGTTGATGCAATTGCGGAGAATCGAGGCATACATAGCATCCGATCCGCCTCAGTTCATCAGCTCCCACCCGCTGTCATCCACCTGACGGTTGGTCGTCGTTGGCGACGCGGCAAATGGAAAGAGACGAAAGCAGCCAGACGTTTCTACGCTCGATCAGCGGATGGGAAGAGTTATAATGCTTGCTGGGGCCGCTCATGAGACTGCAGATGATGCTTGATCTCTTCTAGCTCGACGCGTGGGCCGTTGATCTAGACTTTGTTGTTTCCACAGCCTACCTACCTATGTGGATGAGGCTTTCGCCGTCACCGTACCGAACCAAGTCGCCCGCCCATCTTGTACAGCTATTGAGTATCAGAAAGGCCTGTTGGGTATCACATCACCGGCACTCACGTACTCAGCATGCATCCCCATTCCCTCTTCTTCCATCACGGGGTGGCGATGTTGCCGAGGAGCAACAGCAGCGAGGTAAGGACCAAGCGGCCCGCGAATAACGATGCGGGAAGGCTAACTAGGAAGAGGGAGGGGAAGTTCAAGTCGGATGATCAGAACACAGCCGAGTTCCTAGACCCTTACTTATATAACGGCACGTCTTTTGCGCCCCGGTCTGACGGTGGTGAAAGGAAGTTCGCTCCTGAATCAAGAGTCCAGCTGAAGAGTAAGTAGAACATCCTATCCTTTGTATATATGAGGGCTAGACAGATGGAGGGCTTCGCCAACAAGAATGCCCGACCTTGTGCTAGAAAGATGACTGAATACCCCGTCAAAGCCGCCCCGTCTTAACCTGCCAAGGGTTAGGTTCAGCTGACGAAGAAGCAAGCCTCGTGCCGCATGAGATCTGTACCGCTACACCATACAGAACAGGGGGCACACTCCAAGGTGCACGTTACGTTGTAGACATTATAATCTCGTGACACTTCGCCCGCCACGCAAGACTCTACTAGCCAGGACTTGGCCGGTTAAAGCTCATATCCACATCGTCATCGTCATCATCATCATCATCATGCACGTGCTTGTGCTTAAGACTCAAAACATTAAAGTTGCAGCCGTTAAAAGACTCCGTCGACCAAGTCTTCGCCTACCAAGAAGCTGCTGTCAGAGGCTCAGCTACAAAAGTCTCTACCCGTGGTAGCATAGCCGACGGGGTCTGGCCGAAGACGTCTTCTGCACCCGCTACTACTCGAAATCAGACGACAAAGCAGTGGTCCGCGTTGCGAACCCACGCGCGTCAGCACCGAGTTACACCTGAGGCTTCTCCGTCCTCTCGCCCTTTCCGTTAAGCCAAATCTTGTCCCCCGAAATCATCGACTCCTGGAGAGCGGCGGCTATCCTGACGGCGGCAACGGCCGTCTCCAGCTTGATGGGCACGGGCTTATCCTCGAGGCAGCAGTTGACAAACTCGACAGCCTCGGTGGTAAAGGCGTTCTTGAACCGATCCCAATACGTCTGAGGCACCTCGTAGCGAATACCGCCCGGCTCGTGAACGCGTACCAGGTTAGCCGTCGGCTGGGTGTTGACGGTGAGCTTCCCCTTGGTCCCTATAATCTCCGTCGTGTCCTCCTGACCTGCGGCCATCATGCGCGAACAGTAAAGGTGGGCGATACGACCGTCGGCGAACTCGATGAGACCGACGGCGTTGTCGCGATCCTTCCACTCGCGCAGACCGGGTTCGACGGCGGTGATGCCCACGGCGCTGACGGACCGGACCTTGTCGTCGCCGTCTTCCCCAAAGAACCACAAGGCCAAGTCGATGTCGTGGATGGAGCAGTCGACGAATATCCCGCCGCTGAACTGCGCGTAGGCCACGAAAAAGCCCGACGGATCTAGCATGTCGCACGTCTGGCTGCGGAAGACGGACGGTCGACCTATCAGTCCGGCTTGCGCTTTGTCGTGAGCGTCGCGGTAGCTCTCGTCGAAGCGTCGCGAGAAGCCGCACATGACTTTGAGGTTACGATGACGGGCGGCGGCGTCGACGACGGTTTGCGACTGGAGAAGAGAGAGAGTTGAAGTTAGCCTATGAAGAAGAAGAAGACGGAAGAAAGGATAGAGACTGTTTCTTACCACCTCCGCCGTCGTCGCGAGCGGCTTCTCGCAAAGCACATGCTTCCCAGCCTCAATGGCGATAATAGACTGTTCCGCATGAACAGCCGTAGCCGAGGCGACGCATACGGCCTCCAGCCCCTGATGAGCAACAAGATGGCTGTAGTCTTCGTATACGGCGATGCCCGGCAGGTTCACCTTGGCCCATTCCCGTTCATCGGCGTCAGGTGTGGACACGGCGACGAGCTCGGCGCGAGGAACGGCTTGTAGATAGTTTAGGGCGTGGCGTTTGCCCATGCGGCCGAGTCCGGCGACTCCGATCTTGAGCTTTCTGGTAGCCATTGCTTCTTCTGGCTTGGTTGTTAGTTAGGAGGAGGGTAAGGAAAGGGATGAATAAGCTGTCTCTTCTTTCGACTTGGTGAGAAGGGGGAAAAAGAAAGGAGACGAAGAAGAAGAAGAAGAAGAAGAAAAGCCTGGCCTGGTTCGTATCCGAGATCCGACTCCCATCTTGACTCTCGGCCGAAGAAAGACTCGCATCTATATACTACCGACTATCTATCACTATCCGTAAAACCGGAACAAGGAAAAAGAAAAAGACCGGCGCTTTCTTCGCTTCCAATCCTCCTCCTCCTCCTCTTTCCCCCTCCTCCCCATGGGGGATCTCATGAGCTTCATCTGGCCAGAGTCGCACAACAAGTCGAGCCCTTTCATACCCTTGTTTCATCGGGCTGTTGGTGAGACGGAGGCGTTGCAATCGTCTTGCTGCCACGTCATTGATTGACCGATTGATAGTAGATAGCTATCAACGGACGCTCTTCCCGTGCCGTCTCTATTGCCAGCGGGTTTCGCCGTCACCTTCTCGACGTAGAAGCTGTCGTTTTTTCTTCTTCAATTTCCACTCAAAAGGGAACGATGATAATGAGCCGGCTGAGGTGTCATCGAGAAAGGGACATCAGACACGGTCACGTTATTCACCGGGAGAACTGAGTATTACATCTCTTTACAGAAGAACAGGCAAACAATAACTTGACGTGCCTGAATCGAACGAAAGAGGAACCCCAAGCTGTACCTGATTCGAGAGCCGGAAAAAGGCGAGTAATAACCTGAACCTCTTGGCCATCTGCCGCAGCTTTCCGGCGTCATCGTGGCCGCTGTCACACGCAGGCCAACTCATGCATGACCATGCCGCCTTGACATCGTGTTCCTGGCCTAGGGGCGCTTCTCGGCGGCTCTAACCGCAACTAGCATCGAGTTCTTTATCTGCCGTCCCGCCGTCCCGCCCCTTCTCCCCCCCTCTGTTATCTCACTTGTTCGGAGAGATATCGTTGCAGTTGTTGCCTCCATCTCCATCTCTTTTTCTCTTTTATATACCAGAATGCCACCTCAAGAGTTGCAATTCGCGTCAACTTCAACCCTTCTCTCCCCTCCCTTCTCTGAACAGAGTCAACCTGTCAGTTAAAAGATATTTCCCCGCCTTTGGGGGGGGGGTCTTCGGCGACAAGGTGAAACCCTTGAAACTTGGCGTTGCATGAATGAGCGCTACGCTACTTTAACCATATGACCTTTGTCAATACCCCAACCTGCCGCCGTTTCACGGCTTCCCTCCCGTCGTCCGGGGTTCAGCAGTCCAACTACTTTGTGCCCGCGTACATACATACATACATACGCGACAAGAGGGAAAAGAAGATGACCCGGCTTCCGCGGACAGGGATGGTATGGACGAGTCTCTCTCCTCAAGGGGTCCTTCTAGTATTTTTCCCTTCCCCCCACGGGGTTTCCCTTCATCCACATCTTTCTCTCCCCCCACACACCTTCTTCCCCCCCCCCCCCTTTTCTACATACACTCGTCGACTGGGGATAGTTCATCCACCGTCATTGGTCTGAAAGACAAGGATCCCAGTCCTTTTCCCTCTCGTGTAAGGGGTGGAAAAATGCCTTACTGCGGACCAAAGCATAAAGACATCGTGACGCCCGCCTTGACCTCTTGACTCGAAAAAAAAAATTCCATCCGAACTCGTCGGATATGAACTGGTTTCTTTCATCTGTCAATTTTGTTTAAACAACTTCACTTCAATATGGAAAAGTCGAAAAGCAGTCTATCAAACGACGCCAATGTCGAACATCAGGAATCCAGCCTCATCATTGAGGCTGAACAAGAGCCATATGGACCTCCAGGTAAGTCATCGTCTTCTTCCATGTTCCCCCCCAAACTTGGTCTGACTTCTCCTTTTCTTTCCCTTCGCTCCTAGGCATCAAGGGCATCTTCTCTTCTCAATATGTAGCCCTGTGCGCGTGCTTCAGCGCCATCGGCGGCCTTCTCTTCGGTTACGAGTGAGTCTTTAAACCGCCTCTTCTCATCTCTGCCTTTTCAGGGAGGAAACTGAATCTTTCACCTCAGCCAAGGTGTCGTCTCCGTCATCCTCGTCATGCCCGAATTCGTTGCCCGTTTCCCTCAAGTTTCGGAAGAGGCTGAAGGAGCCGGCTTGATGAAGGGTCTCGTAACGGCCATAATCACTTTCGGCGCCTTCATCGGTAAGTACCAACAGCCAAGGCCGATGAACCGCGCGCCAGGAAGCTGACGCACGGCTCGGACAGGCGCTCTGAACCAGGGTTGGATAGCCGACGCCTATTCCCGCAAGTACTCCATCATTCTCGCCGTCATCATCTTCAGCATCGGCTCCATCATCCAGGTCTCGGCGGTCAACTATGGGATGCTGGTATTTGCGCGGTTCGTTGGTGGCATTGGAATAGGCCAGTGAGTTGCGCCGTTGAGATATCTCTATTTGGTCAAATCCCTATGGGTTTTCTGATGCGTAGCAAAACAGGCTGAGCATGGTTGTCCCGCTGTACATCTCCGAGATCTCACCACCTGAAATTCGAGGTACGCTTCTTGTGCTCGAGGAACTCAGCATCGTCGTCGGCGTCGTCGTCTCTTTCTGGATCACGTACGGGACACAATTCATCAAGTCCAACTGGTCATGGCAACTCCCCTTCCTCCTGCAGATCTTCCCGGGCATTCTCCTCGGCGTCGGCGCCTTTTTCCTACCCTTCTCGCCCCGCTGGCTCGCTTCGAAAGACCGTCAACAGGACGCGCTCACGAACCTGGCCAAGCTCAGAGCTCTGCCGACGACGGATTCCAAGGTCCAACGCGAGTGGCTGGAGATTGTCACCGAGGCCAAGTTCCAGGCTGGCATACTGGCCGAGCGGCATCCGGACTTGGTCGGTGGCACCCGCACCATGAAGCTCAAGCTCGAGGTCGCCTCTTGGGCGGACTGCTTCAAGAAGGGCTGCTGGAGACGGACGCACGTCGGTGCTGGTCTCATGTTCTTCCAGCAGTTTGTTGGTATCAACGCCTTGATTTACTACTCGCCAACGCTCTTTGGGTAAGGTTCATTGAAAACTGCCACGCAAAACGACTCGGAATCCCGCTGACTTCTTTCGTGCCATTCCAAGAACGATGGGCCTCAACTTCAACATGCAGCTCATCATGTCCGGTGTCCTCAATATAGTTCAACTCTTCGGCGTCGTCTCAAGCTTGTGGACGCTCGACCACTTTGGACGACGGAAGATGCTCCTGGTGGGTAGCGTCGGCATGTTCGTTTCGCACTTTGTCATCGCCATCCTAGTTGGCCTTTACTCCAGTAACTGGCCGACACACATGGACAAGGCCTGGACGAGCGTCATGTTCCTTCTACTCTTCATGCTCATCTTTGGCGCCACCTGGGGTCCGGTTCCTTGGGCGATGCCATCTGAGATTTTCCCTTCGTCCCTGCGAGCCAAGGGCGTGGCCATTTCGACCTGCTCCAGTACGTTTACTTGATGCTTTGAAACCCTTCCCCCCCCCCCCCCCCAACCGGTTTGTTCGTTGTCACTGACACATCATCCTGTGTTACAGACTGGATTAACAACTTCATGGTGGTGAGTTACACACGCACAAAGCATCCCCCATCTACCTCCTTGTTGATACAGTCAACGACTAACCTCGTCAACGATCAACAGGGTTTGGTCACGCCGCCCCTAGTGCAAGAAACCGGCTTCGGAGCGTACGCCTTCTTCGCCGCCTTCTGCTTCGGCTCTTTCCTATGGGTCTTCTACTGTGTTCCGGAAACCAGCGGCAAGACCTTGGAACAGATGGACGAGGTCTTCAAGGACTACAGGACCGGAGACGAGCAGGCGCGGAGGCGCAGACTGATGGCTGAGACGGCCAGGGATTTGTCGATTCGGAACGGGTTTGCATGACGAATAGCGTTGCTTCAACACATGTGACCATGACTCACGACCATGACCTTCTTTCTCTTTTTTCCTTTCGTGTTGTAGGTCGCGTTTCATATGTAGAAGTTTTCTTTTATTGAGGATGATTTTAACTGTTTATTGCTGGGGGAGCGTGGTTTATGTACGGTGTATGTATGTATGTATGTATACTACGATGGGGGGGGGACACTATGGATAGATGCACAAGTATGTATGTGTTATCCAGCAGGCGAGCTGAAGCCATCGTGTAGTCTTGTTATGTCGTGTCGGTAGGTATGTTGATGCCCTCCAAGCGTACAGATGCATGTATGGATGGATGAAGATACGGACAACTTTACTTGACCGATCTACTCAGAATTCATCGATCCGAACCGTTAATCCACACTTCTGGAACCTTCCCCTCGAAATACAGCGTCGTCACAAAGTTGCGGCTCGCATATCTAAGCCCCTAGTCCTGCCCCCTTGTCCCCTTGTCCTTGAAGTTATGAGACTCCACATAACAAGGACCCATGACGGTTGCACATGAGCAAGAAAAAAAGCCAAGAGAAAGTCTGATTTTAAGTTAAAGAAGACACCAATGAGGGAATGACGTTTATAAACAACTCGTCTCTCTCTTCCTGTTGTTGCCAGTTCCGCCCTCCCTCTGACTCGTGTATGTATGTATGTATGTAATTCCCCGTTTACTATGTCTACACCCTCACAATGGGCGCGAGACGACGAAAGCCTCCTCGACAAGCCACATCCTTCTGCAACTCAGCCATGCGCCTCTGGTCCCCCACCGGGTCAGGGGAGTCAGGCTCGAGGGTCCAGCCGAGGAATTCATTGGTGTAGTTGGGCACAAAGTCCGGACCGAGAACGCCCAAGCGCTGACCGTATTTCGTCACCTTGTCCCAGTCGCGGGCCACGTTCTTCAGGTCAGGCGAGAAGAAGGCGAAGCTGCGCTCGAACATGATGCGGTTGAGACGGCCAGCCATGACAGGCTTGGCTTCCTTGTATTGCTCCCATGCCGTGTGCGGGTCTGCCATGACGAAATCGGTGGCTCGCTTTACCGCTCGCATAAAGGCACGGACGCGCTCTGGGTTCTGCTTGATGAAGGCCTCGTTGCCTATGTAGAGGACGGAGCAGAAGCAGCAGCATCCCAACTCTGCGAGCTCATCGATGCGTAACATCTGCACTTCAGACCGGTCCCTTCCCTGTGAGAGAAGCCATTCTTCAACCTCTACCATCTGCACGTTATCGAGACCGATGCCGGCGTCGATTTCACCCTTGATCAGCGCGGAAGAGACGTTCATCCCGCACCTGACGGCCGTGTAATCGGTCGGAGAGAGACCATGACGGGACATGAGGTTGTCGATTTGAATCTTGCCGAACTCGCCTACGTAGCCGATGCGTTTGCCGGCTAGCGATTCGAGCTTGGAGTTGATTCCCGATCCCGCGAGGTGAATCATGCCCGTAAAGGGCTCGTCTAGGAGGCTGCCGATGGATAGCACGGGGAAGCGACGAGCCTTTGCCTATTGCGTTGCTGGACGAGTCAGTGACTCTTCATCTGCTCCGCGTTTTTTTGCTACCCGGGTATTGAATCGTACGGCAAGGGTATGGATCATGGCTTTGAAACCCAGGTCCGCTTTGCCGCTGCCGATGATTTCGGTGACGTCCTGCATGACACGCACTTAGCCGTTGAGCGTCGTCGTCGAGGGGGGAGAAAAAGGGGGTGCGTACACTGGGATCATTGGGTTCGAGAATGGCGACCTTGATGCCTTCGTCGCGGAAGAAGCCTTTGGCTTGAGCAAGGTAAAGCGGTGCGTGATATGGCGTGGCATGCCTTGTTCTGCCGTTAGACTTGCAAACTTCACGGAACAAGTCCTTTCTTTTTTCCTCACCAGTTGGTCAAGAAGGTAATCTTTTCCGTCGACATACTGTCGGATCGATGGTTGAAGCTGTGATGGTCAGATTCTCCCCTACGTCAAGGGGGGATTAGGGAGGGGGGATTTCTCCAAGAAGCAAATCCTTTCGCTGGTATTATCCAGATCAAGTTCACCGGTATCTCTCAGAACGACAAGAGTCTTGCCGTACACCATGCCTCTTCCTCCTCCTCCTCTCCCGATGAAGGTGAAAGAAGGAGAAAGGGGGCCATGGACCGTCAAGGGAACTCTTGTCGAACACCCGGATTGCATTCTTGTCTTTCTACGTTACCTTGATCTGAGGATAGTCCCATTGCTGGAAGCTTCTTTGGATGCTCTAGGCGTACCGATGATGTGTGTTTTGACACGGGGACGTAGGTAGGAACAGATGAAGTGGGAAGAGGAGAGAGAAAGAGAGGAAGAAAGATATCCCTCATACGTCGAGGCGGGGGAGGAGAGGGAGAGGGGGGGAATGCTGGATCTTTATAACCAGTCTAAAGACAATATATGGTGCCATGTGGTCCAATGAGGGGAAATCGTCGTTGCTGCAGGGTGCTGCAGGTGTGAGGCCAATGGATGACGCCGATCCGCGTTAAGAGACTGGACTAGATGATGAGAAGCTTCAAGACTATGATTGATCGATCATCGGGTGGTGAAACTTGTCTCTTTCTGGTATCTCTGCAACTGCTTTACAAGACAATGGCCAACAAGACTTGGTATATGAAGACGCCGTTCAGGCTGATGATTTACACGATATAGAACAAAGACAACCCCCTTCTCACCACGCAGCCCTCGCCACCAGGCCTGCCGGCCGTTTGCGGACCCAAAACCTCCTCGCCTCGTCCAGAAGAATGATGAACAGGCCAAACGAAAAGGGCAAAAACCAGTATTCGACAGGAATACCAGCTGTTCCGAGAACACTCTGAATAGCAGGAGGATAGATCCAGAGAACGGCCATGCCAAGGGCAAACAAGATGGACGGGAAGAGGTAAAGGTTCTGCGTCTCCTTGTTGAAAAGGGGCGGGTGCTGGAAGATGGAAAGACGTCTAGTCCGCGTGGCCATCAGATTAAACCATTGCATGACGACGAGGTTGACAAAGTAAATGGACGAAGCCTCTGCCAGCTTCTGATTATAGTAATCCGCACTGACGTAGGGAGGCAGTCGACCAAAGCTGAACCAGAGATCGCGGAACAAGATGCCGTTACGCTCCAGATACCAAAACGACATTGCAAACGAGGCCAGCGTCTCCGTCATGCCGATGATGCCGTAGGCGTGGAGGATGAGTTGCCAGTTGACAAGCCTGTCTTTCTTGACGTTTCGGGGGCGGCGCATCAACACGTCGGCTTCGGGCTTTTCAAAGGAGAGGATCGTGGCGGCGGCGCAGTCTGTGAAGCAGCTGAAAGTGGGAAAAGACGCTGTTTAGAAGCCGGTGATGTTTTCATGAGGGGGGAAAAGAAAGGAGTTACTCACCAGATGATGATCATGAGGAACGAGGAGAGGATTTGAGGGAGGCCGAAGATGACTGATGTCATGACGGGCCAGAATTCGGAGAAGCTTCCGGCTGGTAACAGATAGGCGATGACCTGTATCAGAGTCAAGTCAGTACGACGGTAAGGGAAACAGACGAAGGATGCATGTCTGTAGTAGCAAAGCAAGGGGGCGGAAAGGGGGGCAACAGACCTTCTTCAAGTTGTCAAACACAACACGACCGTACTGCACAGCAACGACGACTGATGAAAACGACTCGAGAAGTATCATGTCCGCAGCCTCCATGGCAATGTCAGAGCCGCTCCCCAAGGCGATACCGACGTCAGCAGCCTTGAGCGAAGGAGCGTCATTGACGCCATCACCAGTCATAGCCACGACATTCTCCTGCTGAAACTCGCGCACAATCCTAAGCTTCTGCTCCGGCGTCGTCCTAGCGAATACAATCTCTTCGTACTCTGTCAGAAGCCTCCACTGGCCGTCGCTCAACCTCGTCAGCTCGGGACCGCTGATGACGAGGGCGCCGCGTCCGTCGGTGACGGTCCCTCCGTTCTTCTCCTCCGCTTCGTCCGAGGCTGAGCCTGAGTCTTGGATGTTTCGTGGGTTGAGGTTGTCGACTGTGTCGACGTTGAGGCAGCTTACGATGCCGGCTTCGCGCGCGATGGCGAGGGCGGTTAAGGCGAAGTCGCCCGTTACCTGTTTCCGTGTAAGTTGTATTCGTTAAGGGGGAAGACAAGGAATGACTTTACCATGGCGATCCGAACGCCCGCCCCTCGAAGTGTCGACACCACGTCCCGAATCTCCGGCCGTAGAGGATCGACAATGGCTACCAGACCGACGAGCGTCAAGCCCGTCTTGGCCACTTCCGTCATGGCCTCCTCGTACTTGGACGTTCCGGGCTCGATGCCTGCCAGAGCGGATGCCGGTACGATCTTCCGGGCTAGGAGCAGGCAACGCTTTCCCTGGGAGGAATAGATGTTCTTGATGCTCTCGAACGTGGCCGCAGCATCGTCGTCCAGCGGTATCAACTCACCCGAAGGCGACACGTATCGTGAGCAACGGCCGAGAAGAATGTCCGGCGCGCCCTTGATGGTCAACAACCTGTTTTCGTTTTCCCCCCTGTCGTCAGCGGAGATCGATCGGGTATCCCCTTTGATCTGAAGGGGCTGTTGAAGACAAGGGTGTTTGTCACTTACAAGTCTCCGTCGACAAACGACTCGGTAGATTCGCTGCCGAGCGTAGAGTTGATGGCTTCTCGACGAGATATACTGAAGGAGCGAATCATGAACTTGTTCTTGCTGTTGAAAGCCAGCTCAAACACCTTCTGCCAGCAAGCGCGGTAGTAGCCGACGTTGTTCTCGGCCAGGGACTCGGAGAAGCGCAGGATAGCCGTGTCAGTCGCGTCGCCGAAGATGGTCCTCTGCTCGATGGGCATCTCCGACTGTGCCGCGTCCATCTCGGCTGCGTTGCACAGGGCTGCCAAGGCGCCGAGCTGGATGAAGGGGGCCAGTGATTTGGAGTCTGAGGTCGCTTTGAGGTTCTTGTTGAGGGCTTCGACCGTTACGTTGGTCGAGCCGATGGAGCAATCCGACAGAGACATTTTACCCTGCGATACCGTCAGTTTTTCCCTTTCCTCGCTCTTTAAAGCCGTGTGGGCTCTTCCTACCTGGGTCAAGGTGCCGGTCTTGTCGGAGCAGATGACGGAGACGGAACCGAGCGTCTCAACCGTCTTGAGAGACTTGCAGAGAACCATGTGCTTCCGCATCATGTTGGCGGTGATGGTCAGTCCGGCCGTGATGGCGATGGGGAGACCTTCTGGGATGAAGGCGACGGCGACGCTGACGCAGTCGACGATCAAGGTCGGCACGTTGATGTAGTTGGGATAGTCTCTTCGCAGCCAGGTGCCCCAGAGGATTAAGACGAGGGCAATCATGATGAACATGATGGCGCAGATGAAGAAGACAAAGTAAAGAACCTCCTTCTCAAGAGTCGTCATCTTAACCTGAGGCTCATTCGTCAAAGACGCTATCCTACCGAAGACGGTCCTATCACCGGTAGCGACGACGATGCCGGTCCCGGATCCGATGATCAAGTGCGTGCCTTGAAGGCCGATGTTATGCGTCTCCAGATAGTTGGAGTCGGTATGATCGACGGTGCCAGCAACGGGACGCGATTCCCCCGTGAGAACGCTGCGATCGAACTTGGCATCGGACGAAATGGCGATGAAGCGCAGGTCGGCGGGAAGCTTGTTACCGGCCTTGACAGAAACGACGTCCCCCGGTACCAGCATGTCGGCTTGGAGTTGAAGCAGCTGTCCGTCGCGCGTTACCTGGCAGCTCTCTGGTAACATGTCCTTGATGGAAGACATGACTCTCGACGTCGACCAGTCTTGGAACATGGCGAAGGCGGCTTGGATGAAGAAGACGGCGAGGAGGACGATGGCCAGTGCCTGGAAGAAGAATGAGAAGAGGAGGTTTTAGCGGTTATTCCGCTATTATCGCGTGTAAAGAATCCTTACCAGGTTGGCCAACGCGGGAGGCTGGCCCAGAGGTTTCCACGAGACGAAGACCAGTATACTCCCGACGAGAAGAACGCCGCCGAAACCCTTGAAGAAGTAGCCGAATATCGTAGCTATACGATTCGTCTTGGGCGGCGACGGAGCGTTCCGTCCGTACTCTGCTAACCGACGCCGAGCCTGTTCCTCAGATAGGCCGTTGACGGGCGAGGTGACCAAGCGCTCAGCCACATCGGCAGTGGAGATGATGTGCCATTCGAGGTCGGCCAAGTCTTTGGCAGCGGTGTTGGCGACGCGCGCGAGCTCGGCTCGGTCTCTGCCTTTGGACTCCTCGATCTGAAAGGATCTGTATGTACAAGAAATATCAGTCCTTGTTGTTTCTTTCTCGTCTCGTCGTGGACTTACACGGTACGATATTGGATCGGGAGCGTCACTGAGGGATCGACGGCCCGTCTTGAGTGGATGCTACGGATGGCGAGAGAGTCGACCGAGCTTGATCTGCTCAGTGGCGGCGGCGGTCTTGAAGAGCGACGACGGGGTCGGCCTTCTTCCTCGTCGCGCCAGTGGACGCGGTCCGAGGCCTGGACGTCGACCGGCTTTTCGGCCGTCATTTTGTTTTTGTTGGGGCCTTTCTTGTGAGGGGTCCTAGTGAGGGGGGATTATCGTGGGAAGAGATGATGACGATTGAAGCTTGGGGGGGGGGGGGGGGGGGAAAAAAACAGACGGGGGGGGGGGGGGGGGGGGAAACAGGAGGGGGCCGCGTTTGGGGGTGTAAAAAATAAAAAAAAAAAAACCCCGTAAAGAG
>PDHQ01000005.1:76229-94328 GCA_003339415.1 Ophiocordyceps camponoti-saundersi (nom. inval.)
TTTTGTTTTTTTGGTGTTTGTGTTGATGGTGGTGTTTGAGTGGGGGGGGGGAGGCGGGGGGAGGGAGGGGGGGGGGGGGGGGGGGGGGGGGGGGGGGGGGGAACAAAACAGACTTGGAGGAGGATGTGAGCGACTAACGTAGGCAGCATCGCTGTTGGGCTTAATACATATATATATATATACCCCGTACATATGAGATCCCTTCTAGTAGAGCCAGACGGCGTTGGCCGTCTCACCAGCATGTGGATGGATGGATGGATGGATACAAGTCTACAGGTAGTAAAGTAGTAGATGTTGATCTGTCAAGGGTATATTCCCCTACGAGGTTATGGATGGACAGTAGGTAGGTAGCAGTATGTCAATGTAGGTATGTTATATAAATACTCCAATCTACGACGGATATTATACCTTCCATATGAAAGATACAATATAATAGACGAGCTCGAGAACGGTCCGTCAGACATGAAATGTGACGCTTTTCCTCTTCCTCCCCTTCCGAGCCAATCGCGGGAGATAAACAGAGACGGCTCAGCCTCCCATGTATGTCACAGTCAGTCATATCTACCAAGATGAGGCGAAGAGCCATGTAAAGCTGACTGGCGTCATTCCCCTCCCCCTCCTCCTCTTCCCCGAAGAAAAGGAGACACAAAAAAGGGGGTAGGAAAGGGGGGAAAAAAGATATCAGAAGCTCCGTCCGTCGGTCCGTCCGTGCTCTTCTTCGCGCTTTGTTGTCTTTAAACCAAGTCTTTCAACGGTACAAGCACTATGAGCGATATACATACATACCTACGCACTTCTAAATACTGCACTTTCGCCCTCACCGACTCCAACGGCGCGAGGCTTCATGAGGAATCGGCAGAGAGAGAGGTCAGTGAGGAGGTGCCTGCGTCGGGAGAAGAAGAAGAAAGTATCATGCAGGGAGACCGTTTGTGTCATGCCGTGAATGACGATACATACATACATTGGTCAGCGGGATTTAGAAGAAGCTTGGTTGGACTGTCTCTCAAGCAGTCAGACGGCCATTCGTATACATACATGCACATGTAGTAATATACTCCGTAGAGGGGGGTTATATCTTGTTCATTCACATTACGACGTCAGCTTCCCCCCCCTTTCCCAGCTTCACTAATTTTCTCCCCTTCGTATGAGAAGTAGATACGAATTGCTTCTTCTTTCTCTTCACGTCTCCGTCTTTGGCTAGACTGGTAGAAGAGACATGAAGGTTGTTGGTGTTGGACTGTCGTCGAATCGTCATGTCTTCTAACCAAGCAACAATATAACGAGTTGTTTCATACCGCCATGTTGAGGCTACAACTTACATACATTTTAACATTCGTTCATAGGTACGAACACAACGTAAATACTCGTCATACGTATGAACGCATCATCCATGCCCCTTCACGATCCGCGCGTAAATCTGCGCCCCCCTATGTAGGTTTCGTACTCTATTTCATTGCTTACTCGTACCATGGATGGATCGCTGTCTCGATATCCTCCTTCTTTTATCCTTCCATTCCCCCCCTTCTCAAAACCTTCTCCGCCCCCCCTGTTCGCCTCACCGTCAGCCCGCGTTACACCGCATTTCAGGGCTGGAGATAAGGCGGCCTCGGTTGATTCGGTGATGCCACGTGCTGGCAACTTACACAGTCGCATCCGGGGTCGCAACATGGCGAATCGTTCGTCTACGTCGGGAGGAGAGGCTATCACGCATCCAGGGGGACTCTGGCATCTTCCGACGGTGGTGGCCGCCGGGGACTCGGCCCCCATTCAACGTGTTGGAACCGTCTCGTATGTACGTACGTAAGTGAGGAGCGATGTGGTGACAGGTCAAGAAGTGTGTTATCCGAGTGCAGGTTACCCAGGCTAAGGACCCCCTTTTTTCTGGGCGCACCGGAATGGGCATCTAATCAGATGCTTGTACGGGTGTCTCATATTCGTCTAAACTCAAACAGCATCGTGTTATTCATCGGACGCAAAGACAGCCAACTCAGTGGATACCCATCTCTTCACATGAAGATTGTTGGTGTCAAAGGAACTTCCTAGCAGCCATCGACTAGCGAGGGAAAAATGCTTCTACAAACGGCTTCCAGGTCTTGAATCAACCGATAGATCTGGTCAACTAGAAGAGCCCCTTCGTCACACCTGGCGATGATTCGATTTTCTGCAATGCAATTGAAAGCCTACTGCGTAACGAACCGGTATCAAATGACTGTCTGCGACCTTCTTCAAACTTACTCACTTTTGTCATTGGCGTAGAAGCTGGTTTCGGCAACCTTGCAAGATATCCGCGGTCAAAATAGCCGTAAGAACAATCCTAACAAGCACTTAAGCTTGAATCCAACGACTGAAGTTCGAGCCGGTTCCAAAGGCACCGATTCCTTCAACCAGGGCCATCATATCAGAACCTCTCTTTCTCGCCACTTCCCATCTTCAAACCAGATGACAAGTTTCTATTAATCATTCGTCACTTTCTTGCCATTGACATGTGCAGTTGACGAATTATCATGGTCAACTTGCAAGACTTGTTCCTGGGCCGCGTTCTGCAACCGACGTCTACCCTCTTCTCGATATGGGCTTTGTTGTAAGAGACGTCCGATCAAAAAGAAGACGTGATCCAGCCCTCGGACTATATTGATGATCGTCTGATAAATGTCGGTTGGCTTACCATCAGGGCTTCTATATTAGCTGCCATCTCACTGAATGCTTGTCCCTTTCACGCGTTGAAGGTCATTAGAATCGTCAGAAAGCTCAATACCGAGTCAAGAACGAGCGAGTTCTGTGATGAGTGTCATGCCCATACGGTCGCAACTTCCAATCGTAAAGTGAATTACGGATAATAAATACGACTTAGCAGAAGAAGAAGGTTACGGAGACGAAGAAGACGACTGAAGGTCTCGAGGCGTCGTCACGTGATTGCTCAGGTGCCGGTCATCTGTTGCTTCCGCAGAAAAGAAAGGACAAACGAGAGCAAGGCAGGCACAACATGCCTTGGTCTAAAGAGAGGAATTGAGGATCCATCTACGGATCAGACGCCGAAGCAGGCCGGCACGGAGAGCCCGCAAGGTTGCTACCGGCCTCGCGAGAAGCGAATTTCACGCTGAAGTTCAGTGACGGATTGCTTCTGGCTGGAATCAAGATTTCGGTACCTCCTCGACTTGCCCTGCTGAAAATGAATGTCTTGGTTCGAGGAAGGGAACTGAAGATCCATCTACGGATTAGACGTCGAAGCAGGTCGGCACGACGAGCCCGCAGAGGTCGCTGCCGGGCTCGCAAAAAGCGACTTTTACGCTCAAGTCCAGTGACGAATTCCTTCTGGCTGGAGAATTTCAGCTTCCGGGCAGGCTTACGAATGCTCCGGAAAAACGTCCCACTCGCTACACCAGCGACCAGATTCTGGAGAAGGGAATGGGGAGCGTGTTCGCTGAGCGAGATAGCCGGGGAGCGTACGGAGAAGAAGGCTTTGTGTGTACGTATGGTCGCTAAAGGAGGAAGCCGGTGCTTAGGTAGTCTTGAGGCTTCTGTTAACTTTCTCAATACAGCACAATCGGATGAAATCTCTGCTTCCATCGCGGATTCAGTAAAGTCCACACTTCGACATGCTTACGTCCGACACTCGGCCTACCAGGGCCTCTTTTAAGGAGCCATGTCAACGGCCTCGGGCGTCACGAAGAAGCAAAACGAGAATCTATCTGTGTGTTGTTCTAAGCTAGCAGAGAGCTAAGCACAGGGATGGTGATAGGGGGGAAAGAGGCCGATGTCTGAGCTGACGGAGGTGCCTCCGCTTTTGAGTGCCAGAGCTACGTAACGATTGATGAGATCAATAGATGGAACTCGTTCCCTACCCACAAATACCCCCAAAGTCAACCGCTGCGTGAACCGTATCGTCGAGGACAAGGTCCGAGAGCAGCCAGACTACTACCTGGCACCCTGCTATGGGGACCTAGATCTGACCTACAGCCAGCTGGAAGAACTGTCGGACCTGTTGGCACTTGAGCTTCACCAATGTGGTGTACCGCCGCCAGAAGTGTCTATGTTTTGAGGAGTCAGGCCGACATATGGTGACGATGCTCGTCATTGTCGTGCACTTCTCACGGGTTTGCTGGCTTCCCATCGTTCCACCTATCTGTCTTCTTGGCTTGACACTAGCCCGATCGTTTCTCATCTGCTCGAGCACGTTACGGGCTGGCTTGCCATTTCCCAACGAAACGCGTCTGTCACTTACCATTATAGCCATAGATGTCGATAAGGTCATGGTCACCTTCCAGGGCATCCATGAGATGTGGGCTGACCTTGTTCATGCGGCTATTGACGGATATATGCTGGCATTGGAGTTGTCGTTGGCTCGCATTGCAACGAATGTAGTTTGAATTGAACATTTGGTTCGTGTTTTACGTCTTGCTGGCAGGTTAGAAAACCTGGAATCACGCAACAAGACCAGGGGCAGATAGACTAGTCGCCGTTCGGTTTCAAATGTCTGACTATCATAGGTGACTTGGTGAATGCGAGGCTATTTCTATCCTTCTGGAGATGAACATCTTCATCGTCGTCATGACCTTTCAACGGGCAAGCTGGAAGGCAGCCGCACTAAGCAAACAATCAACGTCGACAACACTCCCAAGATGGCACACAAGGCAAACGGCAACGAAACCCAATCACCGCCAAGCCTCAGCCCGGATGCAAAGAGCTCTGCCAGGAGTGGTCCAGAAGCAAGGTTGCCAATCGTTTGGATGGCATTCATGACCCCATAGAGCTGTGATACCTCATCCGGCTCAATCATGTCCGTCGCGACGCTCCTGATCAGGTTCACGCAGCCGGTGGCCAGGGAGGTGAAGATGAGTCCAACCCCCGCCACTATGAAGTTGGGTGCGATGACGATGATGAAGAAACCAATAGGGGCGCATATCATGGTGAGTCTCGCCAGCCAGAGGTCTCGCATGCGTGCATTCAAGCGCCACCTATCCTGGAGCAGTCGTTTGCCGACGAATGGAACGATCAACAGATAGACCATCATGGTCAGGACGGCTTTGATGGTGATGAGAAGTCCGGCTTGCGAGATCGGTGCAGCGAACTTGGTCGAGGTGTATTGCACGATTAGGTATGGAACAGACGTGTTGAAGGAGTCTGTCAAGACGGCCGCTATGAGAGCCATCAGATTCGGTGACTTGGAGATGAAGCTTAGGCTTGTCAAATGCGTCTTGACAGCCAAAGTCATTCTACCGACCCATGACATCTTTGCGCTCTTGGCATCGGATTGGATGCCCGCGCTTAGAAGGTCCGGCGCAGTATCGCCGCTGCTGTGGAACTTCGTCTCAGGCACCAGGAGAGTCAGTGAACAGCTGGCCAAACCCAAAGCGTATCCTGCCGCTATAGGGAAGAGGACGCCAAAATGATTCATCGTGTAAGCCGCGACAGGGGTAGATATCGCTTCTGCTCCAAGGATGGCGACGGCAAGCTGCAGGAAGGTGGCGGCCCTAGAAGACAGCATATCAGATGACTTGCAATGACCACGTCGAACATGATAGAGACGCAATACCTCTGGTCTGACTCAGTCGAGTCTGCAAGCATGGCAAAGACGGTAGACGACAGCACCGCCGGACCGCCGCCAATGGCGGTCAAGGACCAGGCAAACCACACCGATTGGATGGGCACCAGCCACCAGAACCAGCATACGAGAAGGACAGACGTCATGGCGAGAGCCAGTCCCAGTACGCAAAGTCTGAGGACCGTCCGCCGGCCCCAGCGATCAGCGAGCTGTCCATACGGAATTGCGAGAAACAAGCCTATTATCGACTTCATCAGCTTCGGACTTGCTTAAAGTGGTTCGTACTAACCAGGTAATGCCTTGAAGAGAAGCTCGTAGCCCTTGACGAGTGCCAAGTTCTCTTGCACCGGCCCGGCTTTGCAGCTTTGTTCCGGAATGTAGAATGGGCCGGAGAATCGATTGGGCTCGCGGGCGGCGAAGTGGTAGTAGCATATGATGCTCTCGTAAACTCTGGTCAACGGTAGGTTGAGCATGAAGATTGTCGAATCTAGGCCGGCGACAATGACGAAGAGTAGGTAAACGTGCCATGGTCTCCGGGCTCGTACGGAAGAGGCACTACGTCGCGGAGAAGACAGCAAAGGCCGGGTTTCAGAACACTGTGTGACCTCGTGGCCGTCGGCGAGATCCATGTCGAGACGCAGTGGCTTCCGGGACAACAATCGCGGGCACGAAAGATGAGTCTTGCTCGCAAAAGGTATGGCGGTACACCGGGTCGAGAGATTTCTGATGGCGTTGCGGTGAGGCGCTCGATCGTATGTGGTACAACATGGTCATTAGAATGAACGAACGATCAAGGCACGGTAAGCTGACGGTAGTGGTAGCTTTGAATACCACGGCGTCGACGCGCGTTGCCTCAAGGGGTAGGCGTGGCTGAAAGCAGTCTTTGGCTCTCGTCTCCCGTCACAGTCATGTTATCACTCCCGTCATAGTAATATTGTTTCTCCCGTCATAGTAATATTGTTTCTCCCGTCATAGTAATACTATGTAAGAGCAAGCACATACGGAGTAGGTGATGGATAGAATACGTCTATACAGTCAGATATATCGTAATATACCTTGGTAGGGTGCTGCTGATAGTCACCTTGATATTGCACTCTAACCCCTTGAACGACTTTAAAGTCCTACTTTGGCCCGATCAAGTCCAGTAGTCTATGAAACGTCCTGAATAAACACACTTGTTTCCAACAATCTTGAATCAAAAATGTCTTCCACCAAGCCAATTGCCATCGTCGGTATGGGATGCCGCCTCCCCGGAGCGAGCAACGACCCTGAGGCTCTTTGGAAACTGCTGCTTCAAGGAAAGAGTAAGTAAATTTTACAGAAACTCTTGACCGCGTAACTGACCATGATCCAGATTGTTACTCAGAGTCGCCTCGAGATCGGCTGAATCTGGCATCGTTTCAACATGGCAGCGGTAGACTCGGCAGCGTAGCATCTGCTGGCGGCCACTTCATAGACTATGACATTACCGCGTTTGATGCCCCGTTCTTTGGCATCTCTGCAGGCGAAGCGAAGGACATGGACCCGCAGCAGAGGATGCTGCTGGAAGTCGTCTACGAAGCAATGGAGAATGCAGGGATGCCGATGGAGTCACTGCGCGGCTCGGATACAAGCTGCTTCGTCGGCTACTTCAACTGTGACTGGCGAGATCATCTCGCCCACGACCCAGCGGCGACTCCCAAGTATGCCGTTACCGGCGCGGGAGTCGGCTTGCTCGCGAACCGAGTCTCCTGGTTCTTCGACTGGCAAGGCCCCAGTCTCACTCTGAGCACGGCTTGCTCCTCTAGTTTGGTGGCCTTTCACCTCGCCTGTCAGGCAATACTCAGCGGAGAATCCAAGATTGCGGTTGCGGCCGGTACCAACTTGATCTTGACTCCCCTCATGAACATCATGCTCAGCAGCATGAACTTCTTAGCCAAGGATGGCAAGTGCAAGACATTTGACGCCAAAGTGGATGGCTATGGCCGTGGCGAGGGGCTGGGAGTCGTTATTCTCAAGTCATTCGACGATGCCGTTCGAGACGGCGACTGCATTCGGGCAGTCGTCAGAGGCACCGGCATGAATCAGGACGGATATAAACCCGGCATCACGCTGACCTCGGCAGATGCTCAGGTGAGCCTCATCCGGTCAGTGTACGAGAAAGCAGGTCTCGACGGTGCCGACACGTCATATTTCGAGGCACATGTACGTCTCAGCTTCACTCTCCCATCTTTGCGCCTGTACAGGAATAACACACAGGCAACAGGGAACCGGCACTGCTGTTGGTGATGTTGCTGAAACGCGAGCCATTGCTTTATCCATGAACAAGGGCAGAAATCATGAGCCGCTTTACATTGGATCCATCAAGTCTAATGTGAGACGATGATGATCTATCTACCATTATGGACTGTGGTGCTGATATCAATCTTCACAGATTGGGCATACCGAGGGTACCGCTGGCATCGCCGGCGTCATCAAGTCGGTCTTGATGCTGGAGAAGGGATTGATACCGCCCAGTATAAACCTGACAAGTTTGAATCCCAATATCCCCTTTGACGAGTACTGCCTCAAGGTTCCACGCCAAGTCACACCCTTGAACACCAAGGCTGGCATCAGGAGAGTCAGCGTCAGCTCCCTTGGCGTCGGCGGCACCAATGCCCACGCCATTCTCGACGACGCTGCTGGCTATCTGAAAAGCGCCGGACTCGATCATGCCATGGACGACAAGGATGAATCCGGGACAACTTCTTCTCCGACTCCATTACAACACCAACTTCTCGTCTTCTCTGCTAATGACGAGGGAGCCGTCGACGATGTGAAGGAGCGGCTCCTCGAATACATCCGAGGATGCGAGAAGCGCCCTGTGCGGGATCCAGACATCTTGGGGAAACTGGCCTACTGTCTTTCGGAGAGGCGCTCGAGACTACCGTGGAAAGGATGCATCCTCGTCTCTGCCGACCCGGACAATGACGCTCAGACGATGGAGTTGGCCAAACCTCGACGATCCTTGGCCGAGCCGAAGCTCGGCTTCGTCTTCACCGGACAGGGAGCACAATGGGCCAGGATGGGCCAACAACTCCTGTCTTACCCCGTTTTTGAGGAATCAGTGGCAGCAGCCGACGGCTATCTTCGCGATGAGCTGGGATGTCGGTGGTCCGCCCGAGAAGAGCTCGCTCGCGATGCCGAGGCTTCGCTCCTGCACCTCGCCGAGTATTCAGCAGCCATCGTCACAATCTTGCAAATCGCCCTGGTAGAGCTCTTGGACTCTTGGGGAGTGAAGGCGTCTGCTGTCGTCGGCCATTCCAGCGGAGAGATCGCCGCCGCCGTGTGCGCCGGCGGCATTTCTCGTGAGACGGGTTGGAGAATCGCCTACGGTCGCAGCCTCGTCTCCTCTGAGCTCAAGAGACTTCGGCCGGACCTCAAAGGCGCCATGCTGGCAGTCGGCATGCCCTTGGACGAGGCCGAGCATCTCATTCGGTCCCTCTCCGCGGCCGGGTCGGCCCGAGTGGCGTGCATCAATTCACCGGAATCGCTGACCCTCTCTGGGGATGAAGATGCCATCGACGAGTTGGAGGACGAGATTAGAAGGACCAATCGTTTCGCACGCAGGCTTCGAGTGGATAACGCTTACCATTCTCACCACATGGAGATCATTGCTGACGATTATCTCCTTCGCATTCGCGACTGCAAAGCCGGTGCATCATCATCATCATCATCATCATCATCATCATCATCATCATCATCATCATCATCATCATCATCATCATCATCATCATCATCCAAGATTCCGATGCTATCGAGTGTGACCGGCAAGCGAGTCAATCTGAGCCATCTCGAGCCTCAGTACTGGGTCGACAACCTGACAAGTCCTGTTCGATTCTCGGCCGCGCTGTCGGCCATGGTCAAGGATGAATGCACGAGACGGCCGGAGGGCGAGGCAGCAGTGGACATGTTGATCGAGATCGGTCCGCACTCGGCCCTTGCTGGCCCTTGCAAACAGGTCCTCAAAGCCGAATCTCTCAAGACGGTGCCAATCGCATCAATGCTGCAGCGTGGAAAGGACGCTGTGTCCACCGCTCTGCAGGCTGTTGGGCTTTTGCACATGGCGGGCGTCCCCGTAGACATCAAGGCCGCCAACCAGACAGATGGCCGGAAGAATGTCCGACTGCAGCTCAACGATCTACCCAAGTATCCGTGGAACCATAAAAAGTCATACTGGACAGAAGGGCGCTTATCAAGAGAGTCCCGTTTACGGACCAGAGGACATGTCGACATGCTGGGTGCGCCGTGCAACGACGTAGTCTCGGGTGGTGCTTCGTGGCGGCAATTCCTGAGCTTGAATGAACTTCCGTGGATAAGAGATCACCAGATTCATTCCGATGTCGTGTATCCCGGTGCGGGCATGATCTGCATGGTTATCGAAGCAGCTCGACAGATCGCAGACGCCAGTAAGCTAACCATGTCCCTTGTGTACAACTGCTAACGAGCGACACATGTAAGACGCCGAGATGGAAGCGATTGAGCTCAAAGACGTCCGTTTCGAAAGGGCAATGCTCGTCCCGGACGACGGTCGAGGGCTAGAGACGAAATTGGAATTGTTGAGCTCCAAGACCAACAGTCTCCTCCACGACTGGTTCGAATTCAGGATTTCCAGCTCGAAGAACTCTGAAAGGCTGGAGAATAACTGCAGCGGCTTCGTGGCCGTTCGCTACAAGGCCGAGTCTTGGACAGAACCCGAAGCACCGTACGCTGCCAAGCAATTTCGGGACCGACTCGAAGCCGCGGAAAAATCGTGCAAGAGACGCATTACTGATTTCTATGCCAGGACGGATGCCGCTGGCTTATCGTACGGTCCGGCGTTCCGAAACCTCACTGACATTAGATATGATGAGCTCACAGCAGCCGCCTGTGGAAAGGTTGTCATCTACGACACCAGATCCAGGATCCCGTCCGGCCATGAAGATGACCATCTGCTCCATCCTTCCACACTTGACTGCATGATGCAGCTGGCCTATGTCGCGTCGGGCAGTGCTTGCGGCGGCGACGGAGGATATGGCGCCATCATGCCCACCTTCATACAAAATCTCACACTTACCGCCGACGCCAAAGAGCCGGTCTGTGGCCTGCCAGGTTACGCACAGGTGTCGGACCTTGCAATGGCCGACTTCACGTCCGACGTCGTCTTCGGGGGCCACCTTGGTAGCGCCCCTTGGGTGTCCACCACTGGACTCAGGTGTCGATCCGTTGCTGGAGGAAGCCAACCGGACCAGACTTCTGCCGCCGGGCCTCGCCAGCATTATGGACACTTGCGCACCATGCCCGACCTGAGGCTCGCTTCCTCCGCCGGTTTGCACACTTACATCGAGTCGCAGAGAGCCGCCAGCACGAATGGCCATCATGACGACTTTGCCGTCATCAAGGTATGGCAGCCACTCAGTCTCCCGTCTATTAGATTTAGACGCTTACTGACCGGCCTTCCCCCCAAAGATATTGGAGCTCATTGCTCATGTCAATCCTTACGCCACTTGCCTAGAGGTGCACGCCGAAGAACCATCTGTTGTCCTCGGGCTTCTCAAAGACCTGAGCCCGGAGCAGCACCGCAACGTCCGCTCGATGAAATGGACCTTTGCCGGTTCACACGCCGAGTCAACGCTCAGCCCCGAGCCAGGGCCTTCTTTCTCCGGCCAAATAAAGCTCACGAATGCGGACGGAGACGACGGCAACATCGGCAAAGACTCTTCATTCGACGCCATACTTGTGGCGGGAACCCAAAGCGCGCGTTCAATCAGCAGATTGGCCGCCCTCCTCAACCCATCGTCAGCAGCGCTGGTTCTGAGGTCGGAACAATGGTCAGACATCGAGAGGTTCAGGGACTTGTGCTCTGCCGCCGGTCTGAACAAGAACATTCACATCCCGGCCGGCAAGTCCCATCATCTCATGATATCAAGCATCAGCAAACCTCATCCTTGTGTCATGGGGGATCAAATTCCGCTGTCTTTGCTACTACCCAATCACCCCTCCCCCGGATGCGATGCACTTGCCGATGAACTTGCCCAGCAAGCCGAGCGTCACGGCCTATCTCCCAGCAGATTCATGTTTGGATCAGACTTGGTTGGAAAAGTCGCCGGCACTCTCTGCGTCTCTCTCATCGAGTTTGAGTCGGCCTTGGCACTGGAAAGAAGCCCCGAGGACTTTGAGACTTTCAAAAGCCTCGTGTCCGGTTGTCGACGCCTTGTTTGGATCGTAGGTTCTGGAGATCCTCATTTGCAAACCATCAACGGCATCTTCAGAACCGTGAGAAACGAAGACCCCAAACTTGACATTTCCTTCGTTACCCTATCTTCAACATCGCTCGGTCACGTCGAGCAAAACGTTAGCTTGATCAACCAAGTCTTACTTGCCGAGTGCGAGGATGGTGAATACATCATCAAGGATGGCCTATGTCAGGTATCACGCTTCGCAATGCATGACGAGATCAATCACTATTTCGCCGTTCGGGAAAACAAGAGCAGCACGCAGTTGATGCCGCTCCGGGACACGGGCGTGGACATCGGTCTGAAGATCCGTCATCCTGGGCTCCTTGACACGATGTGGCTCAAACCAGATCTTGGCCGGTCAAGAGAACCTTTGAGTGATCAGGTTGAATACGAAACACGCGCCGTCGGCATCAAGTAAGTCTGTCTTCAGCCGCTGATGGGTTTCGTCGATCCGTGTCTACCAAGTCACTGATCCATCTTCTCTCAGCTTTCGCGATTTGATGACCCTCATGGGTAAGCTATCCGGCAGCGGCGTCGGTCTCGAGGCTGCCGGTGTCGTCAAGCGTGTCGGCAGCGCCGTCAGAGGGCTCAAGCCCGGCGATAGGGTCTACGGGCCTACCACAGGATCCTTGCGCACAACTCATCGTGAGAAGGCGCAGCTCCTTCGCTTGATCCCAGACGGCCTGAGCTTTTCCGAGGCGGCTTCTGTGCCGATCATCTTCGCGACGGCCTTGAAATGCCTCAGAGACGTGGCCCGCCTGAAGAGAGGCGACACCATCTTGATTCATGCCGCTGCTGGCGGCGTCGGGCAAGCCGCCATTCAGCTGGCCCGGCACTACGGGGCTACCATCCTGGCCACGGTGGGATCTCCCGCCAAGGCGCGAAAGCTCCGGGAAGTCTACGGCATCCCCTTGGACCAGATCCTGAGTAGTCGCGATGCTTCATTCGTGGCCGGTGTGAGACGGCTGACCAACGGCAGAGGAGTCGACGTTGTCCTCAACTCACTATCCGGGGAGCTTCTCCGCCAGAGCTGGAACTGCCTCGCGCCATGTGGTCATTTCGTCGAGATCGGCATCATGGACATTAACAACCATTCGAGCCTTGAAATGGCCCCGTTCAGAAACACGGCCACTTTTTCATTCTTCAATCTCTTCAACCTATTATGCAATTCAACCGATGAATTATATGCCCTGATAGACGGAGTCCATGACTTGCTTCTGCGGAGGATCATCAAGCCCGTCCATACCGTCACCGAGTTTCCTCTCGGCAACGTACTCGGTGCGATGCGCACTCTGCAGACGGGCAAGCACACGGGCAAGCTCGTCGTCACCATGGCACCGACTGACCTCGTTGCGGTCCATCCAACCGTCGTCAGTACGCTGTCTCTCAAAGCAGACGCGACCTATGTCATTGCTGGCGGTCTCGGTGGGTTGGGTAGGGACCTGGCAATGCACATGGCAGATTGCGGTGCAAAGGTCATCGTCTTGTTGTCGCGATCTGACCGCTCAGACCCAAGGGCAGCCGGTATTGAGAAGCGGCTCGGGGAAAGGGGAACGCGTGTCGTCGTGTGCCAGTGCGACATCACGAATGCTCGCCAGCTCGCCTCTGTTCTGGAAGAGTGTGCCAAGACCTTACCCCCCATCGTGGGCTGCGTTCAGTCTGCCATGGTACTTCGAGATGAGTGAGCTTACACATTCATACATACATGCGTTTACGAAGACCGTATCTGACATGACTACGACAGGATCTTCGAGTCCATGACTCACGACGTGTACGCGCAGTCGGTGAATCCCAAAGTAGCCGGCTCTTGGAACCTACACAAGCTTCTTCCGGAAAAACTCGACTTTTTCATACTTCTCAGCTCGATAATTGGCATCATCGGAAACCCGAGTCAGGCGAACTACGCCGCAGGCAACGTATTCCTGGACAGCCTGGCCCATTACCGACGATCTAGGGGTCTGCCCGCCATCAGCATCAACCTGGGTCTCGTCCTGGATATTGGATACGCAGCCGAGCACGAAGGTTCGACCAACATGAGAAAGTGGGCTGAAGACTTGAACAAGAGTAACTTCCGTCTTCTCATGAGCGTAGCAATGGCCGGCCGCATGACCACGTCCGAGGGCCAGCGTCATGACATTCCGGGACAGATCATCAACGGCTTGGCTACGGGTGGCGCCGTATTCGACAGACGTCTCCCACGCCCATTTTACTTTGAAATGCCAGCCTTCAAGGAGCTCGTCCAGGCCGAGCTTTCTGACAGCCACTCTGCTGCAGACCAAGGCGACGAACATGCGACCCTGCAGGAGTCCATCCGCAAGGCCACCGGCACTACGCAATGCACTCGGCTCGTCGCCGACGCCATCACGAAAAAGTTGGCAGAAGTCACTGACAGTGAGGCTGTCAACATCGATCAAGGCAAGGCCGTCCACGTGTACGGAGTCGACTCACTTCTGGCCGTCGAACTCCACGGCTGGATCGTCAAGTATCTCCAGTGCAAGGTCAGCTTACTCGAGATAATCAGGAGCCCGAGTATCATGGATTTAGCTGGAGAGGTCCTGCGGACAAGTAAACTGGCGCCTGCTTCTACAGCAGAGTAGGCCCTTGTTCACTCGCCGTGTGAAGGAAGGGTAGGAGGCGCAAAAAGGGTCAAACTCGTCATATAGGCAAGCAAAGGAGAAGAAGGGGCAGAAAACAGCGCAACGGCTACGGCCTACTTGAGAAACTCGAGCTCGATGTCGCTGCTTCCTCTGTACCGATGCTTATGATGAAGGGGAAACATTAGCCTATTCTGATGGTTATTTAGTTGGTTAGTTTCCGAGAACGAAGAGGACGTCTAAGAATGTGAATAGACGGATTGTCGTCATACATATGTTGGACGTTGGAAAAGATGCAACAGACTTGGAGTCCAGGTTGAGACAGCCTGCCCTTTGCCATCCATCAATCGTCTTACGGACCACGGAGACCTAACTACCTACATACATACGTAGTAGGTTACCTGGTAGGTAGGACTCACGGACCAGCTATCGGAGTTACAGACAGACGTGACGCATCCTATCGCACGCGTCAAACCGGCTTCCACTTTGGAGAATAGCATTGGGCGATGCTAAGCACTCCGAGTCTTTGCATCAACTATCCATCTACTTACCCATCTATTCTCGCGAGGCTTTGGGAGCGGCACCCTGTGGTGTAGGAAATGCTTCTCAAAGGATTGAGGCTGCAACGGTAGGAATTTGAACGGCCTAGCGCTGAGAGTTGATCCTTTTCAGATAGTTCAACCAGGTAGTCGTATTATATGTATGTGTATGTACATACATACAGTACATACACGGGTAGAGGTATGATGATTCTAGATCACTTCGATCAAGGGTTCTCAGTCTTCACTCTTTGGATACATGTGTACACAAACAGCATCGTAATAGTGCAAGGGTTGATGGATGGATGCATATGTACTATGTATGTATGTATGTATGTATGAAGGCACGGCAAATGAAAGGGGGCCGCTAAAGATTTCCGCGGGGAAGAACAGGAGAGGTCTGTGCGGGGGAAAAGAAGAAGAGGCAGAAGAAGAACAAGACGAGAGGGGCGGTGTTTGGATCGAAGAGAAGTGAAATTTGTGTTATAGTTGAGTTGAAGCTTACATTGTACATTACATACATAAATTCAATGTGCAAGAAACAAACACACGGACATACAGATGCATGACATGACCTGACACGAGACGAAGATGATACACTGCTTCTCACACACACACACATATGCAAAAGGGCATCGTCGAAGCCTTCCTACATACATGGTATATGATTGAATGCTCATTCCGGACCGGACCGGTGAACGAGTTGCAGCGAGCGAGCGCAACGGAACAGAACCCCAAGCCTTGGCGTACCCTACACACAGGTCAGGCCGGGGAAAAAAAGGGCGGCACTTCACGATCAATTGCCGAATCCGCTTCATTCATTCATTCATTCCTCATGTCCCTCTTTTTAAACAAGTTTTTTTGTTTGTTCACGCTCGGTCTCCATGTTACAGGGATTTGCGGTGTGGGCGGTCGTCGGATGACCTACCTATGTATGTACATAGGACTCCCTCCATTGCCCTGGAATGATGGGGGGGGGTTAGTGGTAAACGTGGGTTCGTGGCCCGTTTGTCTTTTCTGGGGCCGAGGACGGTGGTGGGTTTTGTGGTCGGTTGCCACGCGGAGAGAGAGGCGGTTGAGGCTAGTTGAGAAAGGGGGGGGAAGAAGAAGAAGGAGTAGAAGAAGAATAAGAAGAGAAGCTGTCCTCTCAATCATTTCCCCCCCCCCTTCCGCGGCTGAGGACGGCATTCCATCACACACACAGAGATACATGTGAATGTCGGAGTCGGAACGGGTGCGGCCCGTTTTGTTGTCTTGGACCTTGATTGGAGCGTAACGACTATATCTGTATGTAGATCAGCCTCCCGCGATGGACTCGGCCAGTTATGTACGGAGTATCCGTAGCTTGGACCCCCGATGCAACATGGGCTCAGACAGACAGGGGGGCATACAACGTGGGTGGAACATGCATACATATGTACATATTACTACGGATTACAGCACCTAAAATAACGGTAAAGAAAGACTCGAGGAAGAGAAGCGCCGAGCTCGGGCTAAATAAATTTATGCAGCCAGGCGGGCGGCCCGTAGCAGGTGAGCGAGGAGGCGTTGGGCGAGGCGAGCTGGGAAGACAATGCCGGGATTGAAGGCGTGTCAGTCAATCAATGTGTTTTGTGTTTGTGTGACGTGCTTTACAAGTAGGAAGCAGGTCGGGGGCAAGGGAGGCGTGTGTGTGAGTGTGAGTGTGATTGTATATCGTTGTACGGATAGGTGTTCAGATGGATATTGTTACTCGTACATACATACACACAACGCCCGCTCATTCTTCAATAATTGAGTTGTTATTTTCTTTTCATTCTTTTTATATTTCCTTTGCATGAAATTGAGTTTGGCCTTCCCCAGGCTTTTGGGCGCATGACGATGGCGGATGATGGGGCAAGGCTATATGTAGTGGAAAATAGGTACCTATGTAGGTAGGAATGTGAAGCGATTTCCGACGCGGTGCGGCCCTCGGCCCGCGGACGATTTACATACATACATACATACATAAGATGGACGGATATGTAGACAGATGTGTGTGGTATAGATGGATGGATAGGTAGGTAGATGGGGATAGGTGATGGATAGATGGATAGAAGGAACATTGTATGTACATAGATGAAAAGAAGAAGAAGAAGAAGAAGAAGCATTGTACATATGTAAGTGAGAGAGAGAATATGAGAGAGAGAGAGAGAGAGAGAGAAAGACTCGAGGAGCAGGGAACGTGTCTTTCCGCTCAGACAAGTAACCGGCTCTCCCCCCTTCCATTGGGTCTCGCAGGGTCCAGGCTCTCAAAAGCATCGATGGAAGGACGGACACCTGACCACCGGGCGCCCCATCTTTGCTCTCTCTCCACCTCGCATAGTCCCCAAGGGGGCGCGTGACCTCTTGACGATGACCATTTCAGGGGGGGTGTATGTTTTGTTTGTAGGTTATTAGCCGATGGCCCACCGTGAAAAATGACATGACGCGTGGCTCTTGGCTGGGCTTTTTTTTTTTAACAAGATGCAAACGAGTCGCGACAGGAAGAAGCAGAAGAAGAAGATGGGAGAGAGGAAAAAGAAGAAAAAGAAAAGAAGCAGAGACAGAAATGGTCGCACGCCATGTTTTTTTTTTTTACTCATGAACCAAGTCTAAGCCTACCTACTACCCAACTTACATACATACATACATACTAACTTGCTACTATTCGTACAGACCGTGCTGTGTATGCTAAGCCTGGGGACCGCAACGTGAGTTCTGTGTCTTTGCCTTCCCATATGTCTTGGCTGACTGGCGGCGAGACCGGCGCTTCTCGGCGCTTCTGGGGGTACCAACCAGCTCAGCAGTCCCGGGGAGAACGGGGAGGGAGAAGAGAGCGAGAGAGCGAGCGAGCGAGAGAGAGGAGAGAAAAAAAGGAACAAGGGGGTGTAAGATGGGTGGGTGTGTTGACTTACATACATGCTTCTTCTTCTTCTCTTCTTCTCTTCTTCCTCGGATACGCCGTCGACATGTTCATCCCGTCGGCTCTACCTCGTCCACTTGTTCATCCCATCGAACCGCAGCAGCCCTCGGGCCTAGAGACTAGATCGAGGCTGACCTGGGGGGGGGGGGGGGGAAGGGTAACCCATGCTATAACCCATTACCCCCACCCCCCCCCCCCCCCCCCCCCCCCCCCCCCCCCCCCCCCCCCCCCCCCCCCCCCCCGCCCCCCCCCCCCCCCCCCCCCC
>PDHQ01000005.1:94338-141173 GCA_003339415.1 Ophiocordyceps camponoti-saundersi (nom. inval.)
TTCGTTCTCCTTGTCTTTGGGCGCTCCACGCGGGGGTGGGCGGTGGGGGGGGGGGGCATGTGGAACCCATGGTATAAGCTCATGGCGCCCCCCCCCCCCCCCCCCCCCCCCCCCGGGCCCTGTCCCCCCCCATATCCTTTCCCCGGGACCCGGGCCCCAGATTCCCCCTCTCCTCCTCAACTCTTCAAGGGGGGGGGGAAAGAAAAACAGACGGGTGTATGTACATTGGCAAGTCAGTTTTCTGTCTTCTCTCTCTCTTCTTACACGCCCCCCCCCCCATGACTCTCTCGACGATGCTGCTTCGAGAGAATAGAAAAAGCTCGTCTGTCCCGCTTCCTTTCACTTCCCCGGAAAGACTTAGATGAGCCATAACAGGCGCTAAGACAACTCTTTTTTTTCCCTCTTCTCTACCGTACTATCCACTAGCCTTCTTTACTTCCCACTCGCTTCTTCTACTACTTCTTCTACTTCTTCTTCCCCCCTAGTCCGCTTTCTCTCTCTCTTATTTTCTTCTCTCTCTCTCTCTCTCTCTCCTCTACTTTTATCCTTGACACCTCTCATCAACACTCTTCACCACCATCTTCACAAGAAGAGGAAAAACCACAAAATGGCCGACAAGCTCAAAAACGAGCGTCGTCCTTCCGTCGTCGCCCTCCACACAGCCCAAGATGTCGAACACGCCGAGGCCCCGGTAACGTGGAAGGCCTACGTTCTATGCGCCTTCGCCTCCTTCGGCGGCATCTTCTTCGGCTACGACTCGGGCTACATCAACGGCGTTCTCGGATCCAAAGTCTTCGTCCACGCTCTCATGGGCCCCAACGTCGAGAAAGTGTCGGAGAATTACAGCTCGCTCATCGTCTCTATCCTCTCTTGCGGTACTTTCTTTGGCGCTCTCGTTGCTGGTGATGTCGCGGATCGCATCGGGAGGAAGTGGACCGTCATCATGGGCTGCTGCATTTACATGCTTGGTGTTGCCGTTCAGATGATCACCAGCGAGACTAATGCCCTGCCTCCCATGGTTGCTGGTCGGCTTATTGCTGGTATCGGCGTCGGCTTCGAATCGGCTGTTGTCATTCTTTACATGTCCGAGATTTGCCCTCGCAAGATCCGCGGCGCTCTTGTTTCTGGCTATCAGTTTTGCATCACCATTGGCATCCTGCTGGCATCTTGCGTCGTCTACGCTACGCAGAACATCAGATCGACGGCTTCGTATCGCATCCCCATCGCTATTCAGTTCCCTTGGGCTCTCATCCTCGCCGGTGGCCTCTTGTTCATGCCCGATTCGCCCCGTTACTTCGTCAAGAAGGGCCTGATTCAGAAGGCTGCCAATGCCCTCGCTCGCGTCCGCGCCCAGCCCGAATCTTCCGAATATGTCCAGGCCGAGCTGGCCGAGATCATCGCCAACGAGGAATACGAGCGTTCTCTGGTCCCTCACAACACCTGGTGGAGTAGCTGGGCCAACTGCTTCCGCGGCAGCATCTTCTCTTCCAAGTCCAACTTGCGCCGTACCGTCCTCGGCACATCTCTTCAGATGATGCAGCAATGGTAAGTCGTCCATGTATTCCTTTCCTTTCTCTCTGCCCAAGACGCTCCCCTCTCACACACGACATACAGGACCGGCGTCAACTTCATCTTCTACTACTCCACCCCCTTTCTGCAATCCACAGGCGCCATCAGCAACTCGTTCCTCATCTCCATGATCTTCACCCTCGTCAACGTCCTGTCGACCCCCCTCTCCTTCTGGACCGTCGAGCGCTTCGGCCGCCGCACCATCCTCATCTACGGCGCCCTCGGCATGCTCATCTGCCAGTTCATCGTCGCCCTCGTCGGCGTCACCGTCGGCTTCGACCACACCCACCTGGACACGGCCACGAACCAAAACATCGCCAACAACATCCCGGCCGTCAACGCCCAGATCGCCTTCATCGCCATCTTCATCTTCTTCTTCGCCTCCACATGGGGTCCCGGCGCTTGGGTCGTCACCGGAGAAATCTTCCCCCTGCCCATCCGCTCGCGCGGCGTCGGCCTGTCGACTGCTTCCAATTGGCTGTGGAATACCATCATCGCCGTCATCACCCCCTACATGGTCGGCGAGGACCGCGGCAACCTCAAGTCTTCCGTCTTCTTCGTCTGGGGCGGCCTCTGCACATGCGCCTTCGTCTACGCCTACTTCCTCATCCCCGAGACCAAGGGATTGTCTCTCGAGCAGGTCGACAAGATGATGGAGGAGACGACCCCTCGCAAGTCGGCCAAGTGGAAGCCTCACGCCACCTACGCCTCCACCATGGGTGTCGGTGACTACATGGAAAAGGCCGAGGTCGAGGACATTGAGAGGCGTGTCTAAGTTATTTGCAGGGCTGGCCTTGCTCTCAACAACCGATCAACTATTCTCTTTCCCTCTCACTCTCTTCTTTCTCGTCTCAATGCTTTAAAACGCCTCCTCTTCCCCCGCCTTTGTTTTCTTTTCTTCTCTCCTTTTCTTCCGTACCATGTTTTTTTTCTTCTTATTTTCTTTTTTATTTTGTCCATGTCTAATGACCCGTTGACCAGGCGATGGAATGAGCATACCCCCCCCCGGGACTGAGCAGGCGTTGCAAGACATAAATAAAGAGAGACAGGGCAACTGAATGTCCCGCATGTAAAAGACCTTTCTCTTCTTTTTTTTCCTCTTCTTTCTGTCCTACTCTTAGACCTTTTATCAACCTCGAGGCATTTCATTCAAACGTCATCATTTTTTGACCTTTTTCAAACCGTGATTCCCTCGTGCCCTAATCTCTCCCCCACCCTCCCTCCCCTTCTTCTCTTCCTTCTAGCCTCGAAGCTCTATGCTTCTCCCGAGCTTTTAAATGCATATGACGCTATCGCTACCGATGCAGGTGCTGACGAAAGGGAATAGTCCCTTTACGCTTTCGGATCTGCCGGTCTTTTACATTTTCGGGTCCGTCGCGGAGACTCCCGCTTTTCTTGCGAGACGCTTCCGTACTTGGTAAAGTGGGAAGAGGGTGGTGTCTGAGTAGCAGAAATCAGTCGAGATGTCTCGGGCGCGTCTAATCGATTAAAGACATCTGGGCCTTTGGAAAGGGGGAAGATCATGTAGAGACAGGTCTCGGTTGTGGGCGGGAGGAGATTTGAGACGAAGAGCAGGTAGGTTCAAGAGGTTCAGTTGATCTTATAACATAGGCTTTCCCCATCATCGCCTTGATACCCGGCAGATCGAAGGGATGAAGGTGAGATGAGAAGCGAAGCAAGCATTTCATCAGAAGCGACAGACGATTCACATAACCTGGCACTGGTATCTATATACATGTATGCTCATCAGCTGGAGAGGCTGGTAGGTCAACGATGGATCAAAGCATTAGTGCAACGGATAAGTTGCCAGCTATGTATGGTACAGTGAAAGAGTTGATTGATTGACAGCAAGATTGGTGTAGCTGCCCAAGAAGAAAACGAGGCCTCTCCAATGTGAGTTACATACATGTCTGTGTATGTAGTCCCGTCAAGGGCAGTCATCCTGACCATCTCTACAGAGTATATATACCGAGGTGCTTCCACATTTGAGCGCCAGACCTGCAAAGCGCATCGTACCCAAATCAACGGGAAGAGGAGAACAACCTCGCCACCTTGACTGGCAGTCATGCAACCCATCCGACTGTGCCATCTTTGGTCGCAGTGATCAACCCGTCATTTCGTTGCCCCTCACTCCCAGTCGCAAATTAAACACTGAAGTCTTCCCTCGAAAGCTCGTCTTAAAGTTCTGGATGAATCGGTTGTGTGTATGTATAGTATCTGGCAGCGGCGTTAACACCTTTAAACTCGACGAACCTCCATTTTCATACCATCACTCGCCGTCGTCTAGATGGGCCTGTCGGATAACCTGGGTACGATGATCGGCCTTCATGGTATCGAAAGCCAGGCGGATCAGCGTCCGTTCGGTGACTTGCCCCGGCCGTCAGGCCCATGCCGTCAGCGCCGTGCCCTTACGACTGCGGCTTTAAGCTGGAGGGAATCTTCTGCTGCTGCACAAGACCATTGACGATAAGGCCTTTCTTTTTCCTTGCAGAGGGAAATTTCGATCCGTGTATTCAGTACTCCGAAACAGTATCCGAACTAGGCAGATACCGGACAGCAAGCCTGGGCCGACGACGATTCGAACGTGCTTCCAAAGGCCCTTCACAGGATGCAGCACGTTTGAGAGGCTGTCGCTCCCCGTTTATCAGATGTCAAGTACGCTGGAAGAATAGTTCCAGCGCTTGTCCAAAGCTAACCACCCTCCTTCTCCGTAAAGGTGGTCTTAAGAAGAGGCTACTTTCCGCCTTTTTTGCTTCTCGTCTTGTTCGGCCAAAACTTTGGCCGCCAGAGATGCTGCTATGGGGTTATTGATGCCTTTTATCCTCGAATCACCTTCCTCCCGTGGTCGCTTGCTGCCGGTTCTAGCTTGAGCATCTTCCGCATCCGCAATCTCCCTTGACTCTTCGCCTTTGCGCTTCTTCTTGTATTTCTTGTCTGACTTGTCCTTCTTTAGACTGTGCGAGAGGCCTTTTGCCCGCAAGTCTTCTAACCTCCTTTCCTGTCGCTGCGTGTCCTTCTCAGCAGACGGAAGAAGAACAATGACATTATCTCGATCAAAGCCAGTCTCGCACTCGGGGCACGTCTCCGCCTGTATCTCGGCGATCGCGACCTCGGCAAAGACGTGACCACAGGGTATCAGATACACGGCCTTGGTAGCCGGACCCATCTCCTTCATGGATATGGGACAAGCCCACTTGCCGCTGTGTCTCGAGAACTTGAGTTTGACCACGTCTCGTAGGGATGCGATGCCCATCGAGGCCGGAGTTGTTTTCGTCGTCGCGGCATCTGCAGGCTCATCAGAGGGTATGAGGCCGTTGAGTATGGCTTCGTAGTTGTAAAGCCGTCCGCGCCCGTCCGACACGACGGTTTCCAGGTCGAGCGGTTCGCCGCTGAGAGCGCAGTGCGCCCAGGCGTGTGTCAGAGATTCGAGGGCGGTGGCCTTGAGTTCGGAGACGGTCGGTGCGCGGGAGGCATTCTTGACCAGTTCGCGCCGCTTGGGGATGGAGCCGCCATCATTGCCCATATCGCAAGTTGGTAAGAAAGAGAGATACGAGGAGGAGGGTTGTTACGGTTAACTGCCAACTGATGGGACATGAAGCCCATCTGATAGGCAGAGCCGCAGGTATGTAAGCAGATTTCGAGGTGGTTTACCGCACAGTTTCAATCGGCTCTCGCATGCACGGTGTCAACAGGAGGCACCACTGGAGGCTGGCCCGGCCGAGGAGGATTAGGAGAAGAACCGAGGCTGCAGCGCCAACGGGCTGTAAAGTGAAGCCTCACGTGACAGTGTGGCGCACGGCGCCCAGATGACCTGGGCGGTTGGACCCACCACTCCCAGCCCGCAGCTGCCTCATCACAGCCTCGTGAGTCGTACATAATCCCGGTTCGGATCGCCGCTCCTGACCTCACGCATCGTCGATGCCTCTCCGCCCGTGCTCTGACGGTCGCGAGAGCAGCTGCCCCTCGGAACAACTTTCGTTCGGCATCTTGATCGCTATAGCCGACAACGACGATACCACCTTTTCAACCACAGCGTCGAGCGATATTATCTGAACGCAACAGATAACCTCTTGATAACCTCTTTGCCCCCTAGATACCTGCCTGCTTGCCCTTCAGCAGGTCTCTTTCATGACGATCGGATCGCAGACTTCAGGGGCTTCCCCGTATAACGAAACCTAGTGAAGGGCGCCTCGAAACATCATGGCGCAGCAACAACAGGTTGCTCTCGAGCGCCTAGAACACATCACGCGCGGCTTGCGGTCTCGGTATGCTCACCGCCCAGCCCGAGACCCGTTTGAAGTATGCTGACCTCTTCTCCTTCAGCATTGGAGATGATATTCGAAAGCGCGCTGCCCTGCAGCTTCGTGAGCTCGTCGTCGTTTGCCATCGCGGTGCGGTCCATCATCGAAATCCATACTCTACGTATCACTGATAATCCCGACAGACCTCAGCCAGGAGCAATTCCTCGCCTTTTACAACGTCGTCAATAACCGAATCACTCAACTCATCACTCATGGAAGTGACTCTGCCGAGCGACTGGGCGGCATCTTTGCCCTCGACGCTCTCGTCGAGTTTGAGGGCGTCGACGTCGCCGCCAAATACACCCGGTTCACCCAGAACCTTAAAACGATTCTTCGTGGCAAAGACATCAATCCCATGCAACCTGCAGCCATCGCCTTGGGAAAGCTCTGTCGTCCGGGAGGCTCTCTCATCTCCGAGCTGGTCGAGTCCGAAGTGAACACGGCGCTCGAGTGGCTTCAGAACGACCGGGTCGAGGAACGCAGATACAGTGCTGTTCTAGTGCTTAGGGAGCTCGCCAAAAACGCACCGACCCTCATGTATCAGTTCATTCCGACCATCTTCGACTGGATCTGGGTTGGGCTGCGAGATCCTCGGAAGCTCATCCGCGCCACCTCTGCCGAGACCGTCAGCGCTTGCTTCCGCATCATACGCGAGAGGGATCAGGAGATGAGGCAGCTGTGGATGACCAAGATCTTCAACGAGGCCAGACTGGGTCTCAAGATAAACACTGTCGAGTCCATACATGCCTCGCTCCTGGTTCTGAAGGAGCTCCTTGAGCAGGGAGGCATGTTTATGCAGGAACACTATCAAGAAGCTTGCGACGTGGTCTTCAAACACAAGGAGCACCGAGATCCGACAATTCGGAGTACCGTTGTGCTTCTCATCCCCGATCTGGCCAGCTACTCGCCAGCAGATTTTGCCCACGGCTGGCTGCACAAGTTTATGGTCTACCTTTCCGGTATGCTGAAGAAGGACAAAGAGCGTAATGACGCCTTCCTAGCCATTGGTAACATTGCCAACTCGGTAAAGAGCGCAATTGCCCCGTACCTCGACGGCGTCCTCATCTACGTCAGGGAGGGTCTCAGTGTTCAATCCCGCAAGAGAGGCTCGGTGGACCCCGTCTTCGACTGCATCAGTCGTTTGGCCGTCGCTGTGGGCCAGACGCTGAGCAAGTACATGGAGGCACTGCTCGATCCCATCTTCGCCTGCGACCTGACGCCCAAGCTGACCCAGGCCTTGGTGGACATGGCCTTTTACATACCGCCCGTCAAGCCCACGATCCAGGAGAGACTACTCGACATGCTGAGCGTCGTCCTGTGCGGTGAACCCTTCAAGCCGCTGGGCGCCCCGCAGCCCAATACGCTCAGCTCCGTGCCCGCCATCGCCAAGGATGCCAAGGATCCTCAGGCCTACGAGCATCGCCGGGCCGAGGTTAAGCTCGCGCTCAACACCCTAGGGAGCTTCGACTTTTCTGGCCACATCCTCAACGAATTCGTTCGCGACGTAGCCATCAAGTATGTCGAAGACGAGGACCCGGAGATCAGAGAGGCGGCGGCCCTCACATGCTGCCAGCTCTATGTCAGGGACCCTATCGTCAACCAGACCAGCTATCACGCCCTACAGGTCGTGGGGGACGTTATTGAGAAGCTGCTTACCGTCGGCGTGTCGGACCCGGAGCCGAGCATTCGGCGGACAGTTCTGGCCGCTCTTGACGAACGTTTCGACCGTCATCTAGCCAAAGCTGAGAATATTCGTATATTGTTCTTTGCTCTCAACGACGAGGTGTTTCCTATCAGAGAGGTTGCCATATCCATCATTGGCCGGCTTGCCAAGTTCAACCCGGCCTACGTCATCCCTTCTCTGCGAAAGACGCTCATCCAGATGCTCACCGAGCTAGAGTTCTCCGACGTCGCCCGCAACAAGGAAGAGAGCGCCAAGCTGCTTAGCCTCTTGGTACAGAACGCGCAGACGCTTATCAAACCATACGTCGAGCCTATGATCTCAGTTCTCCTTCCCAAGGCGAGCGACCCCTTGCCGTCGGTTGCCGCTACCATTCTCAAGGCTATTGGCGAGCTGGCTACCGTTGGAGGCGAGGACATGCTCCCGTATAAGGATCGGCTGATGCCCCTGATCATCGACGCACTACAAGACCAGAGTTCCAACATGAAGCGTGAGGCCGCCCTCAACGCCCTGGGTCATCTCGCCAGTAATTCGGGATACGTCATCGAGCCGTACCTCGAATATCCTCAGCTGCTGGAGATTTTGCAGGGCATCATTAGGACCGAGGGTCAGAGAGGACCCTTGCGACAGGAGACAATCAAGTTGATGGGCATATTGGGGGCCCTAGACCCCTACAAGCATCAGGTAAGCCTAACTCACCATATGCTACGTTTCCTAAATGTCGATACTAACGACAAAGCGCAGCAAGTCGAGGAAAGGATCCCCGAAGTCCAGCGCCGGGTCGAGTCTAACCAGATGACCGACATCTCGCTCATGATGACTGGATTGACCCCCTCTAACAAGGAATACTTCCCCACTGTCGTCATCAACGCCTTATTGCAAATCCTCAAGGACCACTCTCTCGCGCAGCATCATGCCGCCGTGATCGAGGCCATCATGAATATCTTCAGGACGCTCGGCCTTGAGTGCGTGTCCTTTCTTGATCGAATCGTCCCGGCGTTCCTTCACGTCATTCGATCGTCGGCCTCGACCCGGCTCGAGTCGTATTTCAACCAGCTGGCGACCCTAGTGAGCATTGTGCGCCAGCACATCAGGAACTACCTTCACGATATCATCGAGATTCTCCAGGAATACTGGCACAAGTCTACCTCGCTGCAGACTACCATTATCTCGCTCGTCGAGGCTATCTCCCGCTCCCTCGAAGGCGAGTTCAAGATCTACCTGGCTGGCATCTTGCCCCTCATGCTCGGCGTTCTCGATAAGGACTTGAGTGCCAAGAGAATCCCCTCGGAGCGGGTGCTGCACGCGTTCCTCGTCTTCGGCGCCAGTGCCGAAGAGTACATGCACCTCATCATCCCCGTTATCGTTCGCACATTTGAAAAGCAGGGTCAGCCCGCTTTCATCCGCAAGCAGGCTATCGACACCATCGGCAAGATCTCTCGGCAGGTAAACCTGAACGACTACGCAGCGAAGATCATCCATCCGCTTACCCGAGTATTGGACATGGGCGAGCCGCCGCTGCGGGCAGCGGCGCTGGACACGCTCTGCGCCTTGATTCAGCAGCTTGGAAAGGACTACCTTCATTTCATGGGCACCGTCAACAAGGTAATGAGTCTGCATCAGATACAGCACCAGAACTACGAGCTGCTCGCGAGCAAGTTGAAGAAGGGCGAGGTGTTGCCTCAGGATCTCAGTTCACAGCCTCGCTTCACCGACATGGCGGACGAGACGCCCCTGGCAGACCTCGGCACCAAGAAGCTCGAGATGAACCCGGTACACCTGAAGGCGGCCTGGGACACGAGAGGCAAGTCCACGAAGGAGGACTGGCAAGAATGGCTGCGGCGTTTCAGCACGACGCTGCTGACCGAGTCGCCGAACCATGCGCTGCGGGCGTGCGCCAGCCTGGCCAGCGTCTACCTGCCCCTCGCGCGTGAGCTGTTCAACTCGGCTTTCGTCTCCTGCTGGAGCGAGCTTTACGAGCAATTTCAAGACGAGCTTATCCAAAACATTGAGAGCGCCATCAAGTCGGAGAACGTGCCGCCCGATCTGTTGGGCCTGCTTCTCAACCTGGCCGAGTTCATGGAGCACGACGACAAGGCGCTGCCTATCGACATACGCGTCCTCGGGAGAGAGGCGGCCCGGTGCCATGCCTACGCCAAGGCTCTCCATTACAAGGAATTGGAGTTTTTGCAGGATCAGAGCAGCGGTGCGGTGGAGGCGCTCATCGTCATCAACAACCAGCTCCAGCAGTCGGACGCGGCCATCGGCATCCTCCGCAAGGCGCAATTGTATAAGGAGGGCATCCAGCTGCGCGAGACGTGGTTCGAGAAGCTCGAGCGCTGGGAGGAGGCGCTGGCGTTTTACAACAAGCGAGAGCGCGAGGTGGCAGCGGATCAGCCTGTGCCTATCGAAATCGTCATGGGCAAGATGCGCTGTCTTCACGCGCTGGGCGAGTGGGACGCGCTGGCCAACTTGACGGGCAGCACATGGGCCAACTCGGCGCCCGAGGTGCAGCGAATGATTGCGCCATTGGCCACGGCGGCGGCATGGGGTCAGTGCAAATGGGACTCGATGGATAACTACCTGTCGTCCCTCAAGCGCCTCTCGCCGGATCGGTCATTCTTTGGTGCCATCCTGGCCCTTCACCGAAATCAGTTCCGCGAGGCCATCGCATGTGTGGAGCAGGCGCGAGAGGGTCTGGACACGGAGCTTAGCGCGCTGGTGAGCGAGTCGTACAACCGGGCTTACCAAGTGGTGGTGCGGGTGCAGATGCTGGCGGAGCTGGAGGAGCTCATCGTCTACAAGCAATGCGACGAGAAGAAGCAGGCGACGATGCGCAAGACGTGGGAGACGAGACTTCAGGGCTGCCAGCGCAACGTTGAGGTCTGGCACCGCATGCTACGGCTTCGAGCGCTGGTACTTTCTCCTGTTGAGAACATGCGGATGTGGATCAAGTTCGCCAACCTCTGCCGCAAGTCGGGCCGGATGGGGCTGGCGGAAAAGTCGCTGAAGCAGCTGATCGGGTCGGACGCGGCCCTGGAGACGATGATACCCTACTGGCCAGAGAGCATCAACGAGCGGACGACGGCCGCGGCGGCCGCGGCGCGCAACATACCGGCGCAGGTGACTTACGCCGTGCTCAAGTTCGAGTGGGAGCTGGGCCAGCAGCCGCCGACGGCGCGGCGGGACGGCGTGGCGGAGAGGACGCTCTACTGCCTGCAGCGCTTCACCAACGACACGGCGCACCGGCTCGACGTGGCCAAGGCGCACCTGTCGGCGCAGGCTGGTGGCGACATGAACCTGACGGCCGACTACGGATTCCAGCACCAGGTGGACCCGGCGCTGGTGAGTCCGCAGACGCAGCGGGCGCTCTACGACCAGACGGTGCTGCTGGCCAAGTGCTACCTGCGGCAGGGCGAGTGGCTCAAGGCGCTCAACAAGGACGACTGGCAGTGCAGCAAGGTGCAGGAGATTCTCACATCGTATTCGCAGGCTACGAAATACAACCCACGCTGGTACAAGGCGTGGCACGCGTGGGCGCTGGCCAACTTTGAGATTGTGCAGACCATGTCGTCTTCGACCGCGTCGTCTTCGTCTTCGTCGGCGGCGACACACAACGATGGAGGAGGTCCTCCCCTCTCGCGGGCGGACCAGGCGATGGTGATCGAGCACGTTGTGCCGGCCATCCACGGCTTCTTCAAGTCCATTGCGCTATCGGCCGGCAGCTCGTTGCAGGACACGCTGCGGCTTTTGACGCTCTGGTTCACACACGGCGGCAGCTCCGAGGTCAACGCCGCGGTCATGGACGGCATGGCCAACGTCAGCATCGACACCTGGCTCGAGGTTATTCCGCAGCTGATTGCGCGCATCAACCAGCCTAACAAGCGCGTGCAGCAGTCGGTGCATAACCTGCTGGCGGACGTGGGCCGGACGCACCCGCAGGCGCTCGTCTACCCCCTGACGGTGGCGATGAAGTCGTGGCAGAACACGCGGCGGTCGCGGTCTGCGGCGCAGATCATGGACAGCATGCGGCAGCACAGCGCGAACCTGGTGGCCCAAGCCGATACGGTCAGTCACGAGCTGATCCGGGTCGCGGTCCTGTGGCACGAGCTCTGGCACGAGGGGCTCGAAGAGGCTTCGCGGCTCTACTTTGGCGATCACAACATCGAGGGCATGTTCGCCACGCTGGAGCCGCTGCACGAGCTGCTGGAGCGCGGGCCGGAGACGCTACGGGAGATTTCCTTTGCGCAGGCGTTTGGACGCGACCTTAAGGAGGCGCAGGAGTGGTGTCACCAGTACGAGACGACGAAGAACGTCAACGAGCTCAACCAGGCCTGGGACCTCTACTATCAGGTTTTCCGGCGCATCACGCGACAGCTGCCGCAGGTGACATCTCTGGAGCTGACGTACTGCTCGCCCAAGTTGCTGGCGGCCAAGGACCTTGACCTGGCGGTGCCGGGAACGTACAAGAGCGGGCAGCCGATTGTGCGCATCACGTCGTTCGACTCGACCTTTAGCGTCATCAACTCGAAGCAGCGACCACGGAAGCTCAATGCCAACGGCAGCGACGGCGTCTCTTACGCGTTCCTGCTCAAGGGTCACGAGGACATACGGCAGGACGAGCGGGTGATGCAGCTGTTTGGGCTCTGCAACACGCTGCTGGCCAACGACTCGGAGTGCTACAAGCGACACCTCAACATCCAGCGGTACCCGGCAATACCTCTGTCGCAGAACTCGGGCCTGCTGGGCTGGGTGCCCAACAGCGACACGCTACACGTGCTGATCCGCGAGTACCGCGAGAGTCGCAAGATCCTGCTGAACATTGAGCACCGCATCATGCTGCAGATGGCGCCCGACTACGACAATCTGACGCTGATGCAAAAGGTCGAGGTGTTTGGATACGCGCTGGACAACACGACGGGCCAGGACCTTTACCGCGTGCTGTGGCTCAAGTCCAAGTCGTCGGAGGCGTGGCTGGAGCGGAGGACCAACTACACGCGATCGCTGGGCGTCATGTCCATGGTCGGCTACATACTAGGGCTCGGGGACCGGCACCCGTCGAACCTGATGCTGGACCGAATTACGGGCAAGATCATCCACATCGACTTTGGCGACTGCTTCGAGGTGGCGATGAAGCGGGAGAAGTACCCTGAACGGGTGCCGTTCCGGCTGACGAGGATGTTGACGTACGCCATGGAAGTTAGCAACATAGAGGGCAGCTTCAGGATCACTTGCGAGCATGTGATGCGGGTGCTGCGGGAGAATAAGGAGAGCGTCATGGCCGTGCTGGAGGCGGTGAGTCTTGATTATTTCCCCCTTTTTTTCCCTTCGTTTTCCACATCTGACTTGGAGAAACACAACAGTTCATCCACGATCCCCTTCTGACGTGGCGACTGACGAGCGCGGCGTCTCCTCCCGGGCCCAACTTCCAATCGGAGCGGGAGGCAGCGCTGGTGGGGCCGACGGCGGCGCGGGCAAGACGACATTCGATCCTCGACGCCGACGTGGCGCCATCGGAGCTCATGGCTAACGGTCAACCTTCGGGGCCGCCGCGGACGCGGGCGCGGACTAACAGTTCGGCGGTGGCGGAGGCGGTCAACGGCGCGGCTCAGGAGACGGAGAGTCAGAACGCACGGGCGGTCGAGGTGCTGGACCGAGTGTCGCAGAAGTTGACGGGTCGAGACTTTAAGACGCCCGACGAGCTGGACGTGATCAATCAGGTCAACAAGCTGATTGTTGAGGCAACCAAGCTGGAGAACCTGTGCCAGCACTACATTGGGTGGTGCAGTTTCTGGTAGGCTCAAGCCGGTCTGTATCACGTATCTTGTTTTACTCTGTCGGACGGCGCAGGGGTCGTCTTTGTGCTAGTAACGGGGTCATCATGTCTCTGTATGTACGCAGGTATGGGCGTCTAGGTAAGGGGGAATGTATCAGGATCACGAGGGATTCTGTCGGGATCGGAGGGTCGAGTGAGCATCTACCTAAGGCATAGGTAGGCACATGAGAAGAAGCAAGAATGTATCGATGAATCATCGTTCTGGTGCTGAGATGGAAGAGAGCTATACGCCCAGAAGAAGGGGAGGAGGATGAGGAAGAGGAGGAGGGCTGTAGGTGTCACGTAGACCCTAACAGAGCGTCTTCCTCCTCGGAATCGGTGTGCGGTCGATCAGCAAACAAGGCATCCATGTCCTCCAATGGTCGGCCTTTGGTTTCAGGATAGAAGAAGTAGATGATCTGGAGTGTTGGAGATGGATGTTAGTTACTTGGCCGGGGTTAGGGTTATGAAGCTGTTCAGGGGGAAGTTGACCGGAACGCAGGCCAAGTTAAAGGCCATGAAGAAGAAGTAGACGAGGCTGCCGAGGTGAGCGAGGCCGATGGGCCAGATGAAGGAGACGATGAGGCTGCCGAGGGCGCCTCCGGAAGCGGCCCAGTTGAGGCCACGGGCACGAACGGGGGTAGGGAAGATCTAGAGAGAGGGGGGGTTGATCGCGGAAGGTGAGCTGAGCTGGTGGTAAGGGAAAGGGGGGGAGAAACAGATGGTAAGGAGGAATCTGACCTCGGAGCTATAGACCCATGATGCTGGACCGAGACCGAAGCTGTAGCCGAAGGCGTAGATGAAGATGAAGGCGACGCAGATGGCGTCGGCTAAGGGGCTGGAGTTGTTTGGGTAGAGCAGTGGTAAGGTGCCGTTGATCTGGGGGGGGGATATGGTGGTGGTGGTGTTGATGGCAGTTGTAAGTGAAAGGGATATATGGAAGAATAAGGAGAACGGGAGAAAAGGGGGATGAGAGTATATCCAAGGAAGAGTCGGGGAGAAGAGAGAAAAAAACTCCCTCTACTACTCACCAGCAACGACAAAGCCATGACCAGACAGCCGGCCAAGAGACAGAATCGACGACCGAGAGCGTCGATGGCCCACATGTCGAGGGGGGTGAAGAGGAGCTTTGCCGTCATCTCTGCCGCTCCGGCGAAGAGGGCTGTTCGGGCTGGGAGGCCGAGGTTGTGGAGGAGGTGGGGGAGATAGTACTTTGCTGCTGTTGCGCCGCAGAGCTGGGACATGAGTTGGAGGGTGAAGGCGCGGAGGAGGAGGAGCGGTTTTGGAGGTGAGGGTGAGGGTGAGGGTGAGGTTGGTGATGGTGATGGTGATGATTGTTGTTGTTCGGCTAGCCAGCGGGGGGATTCGGGCGCGAAGATGATGATGCCCGTGACGAAGATGGAGGCTGGGATGAGAGGGAGTAGAGCGAGGAGGTTACCACTACCATGACCCTGACGACCACCACCATCACCATCATCATCATCATCATCACGATGTATCCCAGCCCCGATCCAAAGCCCAACAGCAACACCAGCGACGAAACCAGCATGACTCCCCGTAACGACCCTCCCCCTCCGTGCCCCCGTAGCAACCTCAGCGGCATAAAGCGCAACAAGAGCGGCGACAACGGCACAACCCAAGCCAGTAACCCACCTCCCAAACAACAACATCACCATCCTTTCCCCTCCCCCCGCAACGAAGACAATCCCCCCTCCAAAACAAAGCGTAAGCGTCCCAAGTAGCATCCCACCCCTCCTCCCGTACCGATCCGCGACATAAGGCCCGAAGAGGAGGTGTCCCGGCAAGGCACCGAGGTAATAGGCCGCCGTGAAGAAGCCGCGGCTCGTGGCGGATGGGTTCTTGAAGGCGGTGAGGAGAGGCGCTACGATGCCTATGCTCGTGCCCCATGTTGAGGCGCCGACGGCGAGGAGGAGGGTTAGTGCGTTGAGGTTCTGGCTGTTCATTGCTGTTGCTCTTGAAGGGGGAGGGATTGGAGGTGAGGGGGGGGGGGTTGAAAGAGGGAACTTGGTGCGGCTGACTGACTGACTGATTGGTAGTTTTGCTTTAGCTTGACTGACTGGGTGGGAGATTGATCAGTCGTAGTAGGGGACTAGAGGTGTATGCAGGAAGGAGAGAGAGATGGCTGCGTTAGTTGCTTCTTTCGATGACTTACATACCTAGTTACCTAGATAGGCCGGGCATCATCATCATCATCATCATCATCATCATCGACAGCGTCGATCCCCCCTCCCCTCCTACCTGGATATCAGTTATTTGTACATGTCTTGAGATTCATCTACAGCAATAACAACAACCAAAAAAAACCCCTTCATCTACAGCTCATCCTTCTTCTTCTTCTTCTCCCCCCCCTCTCCCTCTCCCCTTGCACCCACAACCTCACAAGCCGCGGGCGTCCCAACCTCCATCTTATAAACACACTTCTCCGCCTCCGTCACCCTCCAAAGCTCTTCCGTCTCGGCACAACCGAGCCAGACATCAGTCCTCCTCCTCGGCCCGTTCCAGCACCCCAATCCGTCCTCGTACCGGAGAACCATCCGCATCCCCTTGCCGAGGCTCTTGCCGTCGACCCTCTCCTCGTCGTCGACCTCTTCCCTGTCTATCCGGCTGAACTCGCCCATGCTGGTGTCGCCATGGCCCTTCTTGGACTTTTGAAACGTCTGACCTAGCCAGTTGAGCTCGTACGTGTACTCGCCCGAGTCGATGCTGATGCTTCGCCCGCGCAGAGCCCGCAACACGTCGGATGGGCCGTAGTCTTTTGCCAGGTCCGTCCGCTGCTCCTCTTGCTCCTTGATCTTGTCCTGGACCTCTCGGTCGGCCGTGTCGGCCGCTTCGCGCGCTGCCTTGACTAGCTGCGACTCGCTGCCCGTCGACACCTTCTCCGCCACGATTCCGTTGCGCACAAGCCAAAGTCTCAGGTCCAGCATCCTGCCGCGGATCGCTTTACGCAGCGATTCGGGGAGATACGCCTCCAGACTCAACACTGCTCCCACCGTGTCAGACAGAAACAGAGCCATTGGACCTTCGAAAACTCACGAATATCCGTGTCCTCCGTCTGGTGCTCAAACTCGCTCCAATTGATGCCGCTATCAGCGCTGTCTTCCTTGACCAGCTCGATCACCTCGTCGTCAGACGTCAGCTCCGGAGTTGTCGATGCCCCGTCGCGGGCCGCGTAATCCTCATACGCCTTCACCGCAGCCTTGACGCCCTCGTCGTTGAAGTTGGGGTTGTATTCCGTCTTGAGCGTCGACAGGATCACCTTCAGCTCGTCGACCTGACCCTGCAGAGTCGTCCTGTGCTGGCGGACGGCGTCGAGAGCGGCACGAAGCTCATCAACCCTCTTCCTGGCCAGGTCTACGAGCACTCCGAGCTTGCCTCCGGCACCGCCACCGCCGCCGACGACCCGGTTCTTGTCCGCCAGCTCGGCCTCGGCTAGCTTTCTCTTTGCCTCGTCCCTCTTGGCCTCTGCCGTCTTGATCTCGCCCGCCAGCTGGGCCAATCGAGACTCGGCACGACGACGCAGCTGAGAGGCCTCGGCCACCATGACGGCCCTTTTCTTGAGAGCCTGCTCCCGACCGAGCCTTTTCTGCTCCTCCAGCTTGCGGTGCTCCTTGCCGATGACGGCGCAGCGGTTCTCACACACGACCCGGCCACCAAACTCCTCACTCCCATCACAGCACACATCATAGTCGCACACGCCGTCGTTGACGTACTCGAATGGCACGTAAGCCCCCACGTGGCCTTCGTTCTTACACCAGAAGCCCGGCAGTGCCCTGGTGGCATTCGTGCTTCCCGAAGTGGTCCCCGGCAGCGGCTGCTCGGGCGACAGCGCGTCGATGAAGGCGCAGGCCGCCGTGCCGGGCTCGTCTGATCCGTCGGCGCAATCGCAGCTGTTATCGTTGATCCGCCCTCGGTCCAGCTTGACGGACGGGTCGCCGATGCAGGCGAATGAATCCGAGCTGCCGTCATAGTGGGATGCGAACTCCGGGCCAACACCGCGTGGCAGCTGGCCAGCGGCCGCCAGGACTGAGAAGGCGCAAAAAAGCGCCCAGCAGCAGCGTCGATGCAGCATCGTGAGGAGGAGAAGTCGTTTGGGAGAACACGGTTGACCATTTGGCGGAGGGAGCAGAAGGCCAGAAGATGGGACATGGGCGAGCACGTGACGTAGGTATTCGGAGGGGGGAGGGGGGGGGAGCTTTTTGAAGAGGTTGTTATCGATACGAGTCTAGACCATCCGCCCTCTAACCTCCCCCCTCCTTTCGGTCAGTATCTTTCGGTTGACCCCTATTTGGGAGTCAAGGTCAGTATCTCTCTCTCTCCCTCTTTCTCTCTCTCTCCCTCTTTCTCTCTCTCTCTCTCTTTCTCTCTCTCTCTCTCTCTCTTCTCGCAAATCTCGGTCGATTGGCCGTCTCTAGCGCTGCTGGTCTGTCTCCATAGCAAAGTCCTTATATCCCCTCTTTCACCCTTTTCTGCCCCCCCGATTACCCCTAATTCCTCCATCCATTGCCCTCTCCAGCCTTTTCTTCCTACCATCCTCTCCAATCTCTGGGTCATCCAGACACCATCCTACCAATCTTCAGAGGTTTCCCCATCAGAGCCATAGCCACCGCCCGCAAGCAACTCGTCCTCCAAATCCCCAGCTTCGCCGACCTGGCAAGCGACAGCCTTGGATGATAGGGACTTCACCCGCTTGTTAGCAACAGGAACGGACGTCATGATTTCTCGCTTTACACGGGTAGTGGTTGGCTGCCTTGGTCGAGAGACTGAGTGCTGAGGTGATTGCCGACGCGTCCGCGTCTCTATCCCGTGCTGGACTTGCGCTCCCTTTCGGGAGGCGCCCGTCTGCTGAAGGGTAGGTGATTCTTTCGTAAGTAGATCAGGCCTCTTGGTCTTCGCCGTGACTTGAGCCCGACGAGAACTTCGCGGCTGAAATAGAGGAACTGATGAGCCCGTCTGGTTTGTCTGGCATGTAGACAGACATCGTTGCAGTTCATCAGCTTGTTTTTGCATCCCGTCCGACATCTGTTGGAACCCTGTCTCACTTGTAGCGAGCAATCGTTCCGTCTTATCATCTTGCTTCTGCATCGCATCCAGAATCTGCTGAAAACTGTTCCGAAATGCTTCAAGCAAGGTCCCTACCTCCGACTGCTGATGTTCTAGAATATCCATTCGGGACCGTTGCTCGGCTATGAAATCGAGGAGCACTTGCCTATCTGTCCGCTGATGGCCGGGAACGACTTCGTTGTCTGCGTAACGTCTTCCAATAGGAGACGCAGCTTTCTCTTTGCCTTTGGCCGACGGTTGGAAATCCGAGATGGATCGGACGTTCTGCTTAGTAGGAGTTGTCGTCATGTCCGCATGGGTGGGATGATATATCATCCATCTTATCTTGCCACACAGGACTCGTCGGAGGCACCGCCGTGTCGTGAATCGTTCCATAATCTTCGGTCGGAAAAGTTCGCAGCATCTCGTCCGCAGATGTGCGGTATCTTCCGGTGTGCCATATCGGTCCAATAGTCCGAAACATGCCCCCCCGAGGACATCGATATCCCGGATTCCCGTGTAGTTCTTGGCCATGATTGCTTCTATCGAGAGAACAATTCTGTCACGAAATTTCAACTCGTACTCATGGAGTATGTCGGGAAAAGCCTCCTCGTCCAGTTTCTTCAAATCCTGTATGATGGTGCGAGCCTTCTCCCCTTCAGGTATTCCCTTGGCACTCAACGTCTTCTGCATCGTATCGACCAGCAAGTGGGCGAGATGCTCCAACGACTTCTTGGGTATAGGCCAGTTAGCCGGAAGCGAGTCTGTCCAAATGTCGACCTCCTCCTCCCAGACCTTCTTCACATTCTTCTCCAACGTCGTCGGTCTTTTCGCTCCATCAAGCGGCCACATGCATCGAGCGATCGTCCATGAGACCCAGCATCCATCACTCGCTCTCTTCCCGATCCTGTGGTTGTAAGGCCGAGTCGTCGTTCTAGTCACTGTACCGACGTATTGATAGACGAGCTCGTTCCATAGGTCCTTATTGGGAGACGGCCACTGATCGGACTCTTGGTCGTAAACTTTCTGCAGATCCTTCCCCCATTTCGCTACGAGTCGGTCTTCTTCGTGAGTCGAGTCGTATTCCGACTCCACGGATGTGTCCGTTCCCGGGGAAGAATACCCAGATGATGATGGCGATGGCGGCAACTTCATCCTGGTTTCAGGGAGCCTTTACCTTTCGAACGACGAAGAGGGGAGAAGGCTCTCGGCAGAACGGAAAAGGGTCTTGCGAGGGCGACTGGGAGACGGAGCAGAGAGATGGGGGGTAGAGAACATGTGAGAAGAGAAAATGGGAGAGAGAGCCTGTAGAAGGACCTAAGGAGGGGGGGGAAGACCTGTAAAGTGGAGGGAGAAAAGGTTTGAGGAGCGAACAGCTCCTCGGTGAGTAAAGGGCCTGGAAATCAAAGCACCGCTACCTCATTCCCACCCTCATAACGGAGCCGATGATGCCTTTGTGGTCTGCAAAACCTAGACTTTCAGCGGGAAAAGGTAAAGTGTTGCCCAATACTATTCATGCAAAGCTATATACTCGTTGGTGATTGATGGGCATGGTCGAAAGAGCGGTTGCGCACAAAAGACTGTGACAACAACCATGTCGAACAAGAAGAGCTGCCACGGTCTATCAGCGCTTCGTCCAGATGACACCAAAATCTCGTCATCAAAGCCGTGACTTTGTTCTCTCCCCTTTTCGTCGATCCAGTGAGTGCCAACCATCACATCTCCCTACCTAATGTGAGACCGAGGTCCTCTCGCTACTTAGTTACCCGTTTCCATCCAACAAAACTGGCCTTCAGTCTCCGTTTCCATGTATGAAACTCGTACACGGTGTGACAACGAGATGGCTTGCCCGAAGTCTTCGACCGTAAGGCGCCGAGTATTTGGCGTCAACGGCTCGCGAGAGTGCCGCCTTTGGAGAAGATCTGGGAAGCGAAGACGACTGGAGCAGGAGACGTGATCTCGATACATGTCTCTCTCCCGGGAGTGGCAGGCTTACGCCAGGTTAGAGAAATGGCCATTGATTAGGCGCTGACTGTGGTTATCCAGCCTGTAGTTGCTGGGTGTTGAGTCAACGATGGTCAGACTGTCTATACACTCATCGCGACCAAACCGCGCAGTATCAAGGTGGCAAGGCCACGGCCGAGGCGAATCTGCGGGCGACGAGAGCGCCACCCAGCTCTTCGTACTCTTGCTTGGTGACGGCTACAGCTTCCATATCGACATGATTAGCCATGTTAGCGGCGCCTCGCCAGGTACAGGAGATGGGATCGGGAGGTCTAGCGACGCGAACGACGCAGCTGTCGGGCGCGCGTCGCACCACCTCGCTACGCAAGCGGTCGACGAAGCCTGGAAAGAGCGTGTTCCCGCCCACGACGACGATGTTGGCCAGCAAAGCGGGCCAGAGGCCAACGGGTAGCCGTCGAAGAGATTGCAGGATGAGTTGGGGGATGCCGGGCTGTCGTATACCCACGTCAGAGGGGTTGAAGAGAAGCTCCGGGACGGAGAAGCGTTCGTTGCGGAGGGTGACGACGTCTTCGTCCGAGGTCGCCATCCTGCCGGCTTTGGGGTGCTTGGTAGGGTCGTGATCGCGGAGAAGGCCCTTGAAGCGGGTGTGAAAATCGGGTAGAACGTAGTCCTTGACGATACCGCCGGAAGAGTGGTAGTCGGGACGTCGGTTTCCTCGTGTTCCCTTCCAGCACTTGTCGAGGTCGGCAGCAAAGTCTTCCGAGACATAGCAGGCAGCCTCCTTCATCTCGTTGACAATGTACGTGTCGTTGCGCATGTCTAGGTGTCGAAGAGAGACGAGGCGGGCGAGGTAGTTGGTGAGAGTCTTGCCGCCAACATCAAGCCGGCGCACGGCCGAGTTGATAGCATGTCCGCGCAGGACAGGCGTCACGGTCGTATGCGAGTAGCCGGAGTCGACGACAAGTACGACCTCGGCCGGGGCAGAGGACGCGGTGGGGACGTCCCTATGGGTATGGAAAAAGGACTGAACATCGTGGTAGGCGTTAAAGACCGGCGCTTGACCCATACATCGTCAGCGAGCACAGCATAAGAAGGAACAGTCAAGGAATATTCACCAAGACCACGGTAGTAGCTAGCGAATCCAAACTCCTCAAACACAATCTGATCGCAATTGGCCTGCAGAGCAGGAAGGCCATTAGGCGGCTCAGCGAGAACGAGGCGCGTCTCAGCGACATCGCACAAGTCCAAGAGCTCATGCTGCCAAATCTCCCTCTGCACATCCCAGTTGACGATGAAGCCCTTTTCGACAGGACGACGGAACTGCATCTCGCCAAAGTCGCGACACTTGTCGAGGTCGGAGCCGACGTAGAGGCCGCGCGCGCGGTCGCGGCCCACGCAGTTCGGTATCACCATCGGATCGTCGACGGAGCCTCCGCGCACGAGACCGGTCTTGAGCGTGTGAGCGCCATTGTCGACGACGAGCGTGTTTTGAGGACCGGCCGCGGCCGCGCCGTGAGACGACTTGCGGCCCCCGGCCATTGGTGAGGACGTGGCTAATGTCTGGCGATAATTTTCCGCTCCAGACCCTGGGTCAGCGATCAGTTTGACGTAATAACTCTTCTGCATGGCTGACCCTAACCCCAGTTAGGCACAACCCTTACCCTAACCGATCACTCCGGGGTGGGCGCAGGGGGGCAGCCCCGCCAAACCTATCTGACGTAATAACAACTGCGTCTTCATCTCCAAATTTTCTCTCTTCCTCCTCAACTCCCATCCGCCCCATCCTCTAACCACCATGGCGTCGCCCTCCACCAACAGTAACTCCCTCGATAACCTTCTCGCCTCGGCCTCGAGCCTTCTATCGCAGCTACAATTATCTCTGAAACAGGTAGTCGAAGAAAGCAAAGACGAAGCTTCCCCGCCGCCGCCTAGCCGAAGCCGAAGCCCAACCTCCTCTTCCTCCTCTTCCAACGACAGTCTCAATCAGACCGGCAACGCGACCAAGCTGATCCGCCTACACGCGACCAAAATCTCCCCCCTAGTCACCCACGCCGCCAAGAACGACACACCAATCACCACCTTGTCAAAAGCTCTCTCGACCGTCGTCACCGACCTCGTCATTGGACCGGTCCCAACCCTCGTCTCGGCGGCGCAGTCATGTCGATGCGGAGGCCTCGTCTTGCGCCGCGAGCTGGCTTTGCTAGCCGGTCGCGTCCTCTCTGCTTTGGAAGGCTTGCTTCGTACCGCTGCCGCTGTCACCGTCGCTGCAGCCGATCAACAGCATCCTAGTGTTCGAGCAACTGCTGTACTTTGGTCTGCTTGTGATGCCCTCGTCGACTTCTCTTCCTCCGCTCCGGCTGGATTCTTCGTCGCAAAAGCCCGTCAGTCGGAGGATTTGCTTAACGATGTCGCCCTTGAGCTCAAGGAATGGGGCGAGCAGGAGCCTGGTGACGAAGACGAAGACGAAGACGACGCCGACGCCGACGACACTGACTCCGTCTCCGCCCAGTCCCTCGCCGACACCCTCTTCTCCCCAAAGCCCATCCCCTCAAACGACCCCTGTGACATCCGCCCTCGCCTCACCACCACCCTGCGCCTACTCCGCCTGGTCGCTCTCCTCCTCGGCACCGCCCACAAGCGCCGGCTCCCCAACCTAGTCCCAGATTCCCACCTCTCGCCGCGTCTCGACGCCCTCGCTCGTCAGCTCGACCGTCTCCCGGAGAGTTTCGAGGACCTTGCCGCTTCTATTTATTCAATGCAGCCCGCCGATGTCGACGCCACCCTGCAATCGTGCATGCGCGATGCCGAAGCTGTCGCTGGCTTGCTCGCAGACGGCTGGGACGGCCTGCCCGATCGCTTCACCGAAATTGTTGACCGCTTTCGTCAAGAGATCAAGCTTTTGGAAGGAAGAGTATCCATCACCACCGAAATGCAATTATCATCTCCTGCTATATCATGATAATACCTTGGGCTATACTTGTCGTTACCACCAGGCGCCGCACCTATACAAGATGAACCCCTTCACCCCTCGACCCCTTCACCTGCTTTACGATTGCGCGTAACTTCGTTACCTCGTCCGCAGTTTCCCTTTATTCCCATCATCCGTAGTCCCTTCAGTGCGCCGTCGATAATCGTTCCGCAATGCTCGAACGCCCGACATGCTTGGCCTCGGTGTCCGACACGGGCGTTTCTAGACTCACCGCCTCCTCCGACGACGGAGAGCTGGCTCCCGCATCACCTCTCGATCCATCCGACGGCGTCACCATGAACGCCGGTGAACGAACCTCTGCCGGAGCTTGCTTCGCGTGGCCGTCCGCACCGGCGCTTCTTGTCTCTAGGATATCTTCCTCCTTCTCCTTCTCCTCCCTAACCCGCGGGAGCGGGCGGGCTGACGCCGATTCCTCGCCCTCGCCGCCTGTCGTCGTCGCCTGCGGAGTCCCGTCTTCAATATTGACCCCAACGAGCTCCGCCAAGCTGCGAAAGTTGTAAAGTGGCTCGCTGCCGGCGTCGCGGTCCGAGTCATCGAGGCGCGGGGGGTTGCTTCCGCCGCCGCCACCGTCAGGCCCGACGAACCCCGAGCCGCCGTAGCTGCCGGGCAGGCTGTCCGCCTGCGATGAGCCCAGCGATGACGCGTTGCTCATCTGCCTCAGGTGCGAACCGCTGCGGGAATGGCCCGGCGGAATGTGGAGGGAGCCTGTCGACGAACTCGCCGAGCCCACCGGCTCCTTGGGGCGATCGACGGCCTTTCCCTTACCCGCCGCCTGATCATTCTGGTCCTCATGGCCGACGCTTGGCCCTTCTTCACTCCTCGAGGACGCCTGCGACGCCCCCTGCAGCGTCGCCTCAACTCTCAGGTTACTAGTGCCGCTTCCCCCCCTTTTGCGGCCGAGGCCGAGTGATAGACTGCTAGCGCTCGCCTCGCTCACGCCGCCACCGTAGGGGTCCTTATTGCCCTGCTTCTTCTGTGCCTTGCGTTCTGCTTGTTGGCGCTTCTTGGCCTCCTTTCGTAGCGCTTTCTCCTCTTTGCGTTTGCGTTCTTCTTCCGTGGCCAGCGACAGTCGCACGGCCTCCATGAACATCATTTCCTCCAATTCTTCCATGCGACTTCGGCGGCGCGACCCAGCGTTTCGGGTGGCCGAAGCCCCCTCAGCCGTCTCTCCGCTGCCGCCCCCGTCGGGTCCGCCTTCGGGTCCGCCTCTCGCGCCCGATTGATCGTTCGCCGACGTAATCGTGCCCTGGCCGTGGGTATCGTTTGGCCCTCTCCGCATAAACCTGCCAGGCCGAAGTATCGATCGCTGATCGTTGCCGCCCATGAGGAAGGCAGCCGTGTGCAGAGCGGTGGCGGCGGCCGCGCGTCGGGCTTGGTGAGCCCTGGCTGCGGCCAACTTTGTGGCCCAATCCGGACGTACGCGATCCGTCGTGATGACGTTGGGGGCCGTCGCCGACAGGCTGTGTCCTCGTCGCCTCGCGGCCTGCTGCGACGCCACGAGCGGAGGGCTCGATGTGAGCGAGCTCTGCGACGACATGGCCGTCGATGAGGCGAAAGCTGTCGAAGTCGAGTGAACGAGGCCTCGTCGGAAGGGGGGCGGCTCGTACGTCACACCAAATTCAGGCTGCTGACAGTACGGACAAGCTGAAGGTTCAGATATGAGCATCTCGGGCGGGTCTTCGGCATTGAGGCCCTCATTCGGATCGCGGGCTTCGCCGTCGGGATGATGCTCGGGGAGATGCGGATCGGCTCGCTTGATCTGTACAAAACACTCGCTGCAGATGGGCTGGTCACAACATCGGGTCCGATTCAGGTATGGCGGGTATGAAAGGAAGCAGATGGGGCACTCGCCGGCTTCCTTGTAGAGGTAGACCTCGAGCGGCTGGCCGTTCACGAACGGGTCGTGCGGTAGATTTACCTCTTTCGGCGTCAAGTCTGTTGCCGACACGTTGCGGGAATTAGCACTAAGAGCGGCCGCGATAGCTTTGGCCCTGGGCTTAAACGATGCGCTCTTCGAAGAGGTGGTGGTGGTGGCGGCGGCGGCGGCGGCAGAAGACTGCACGTCGGCGCCTCCGACCGCGTCGCTTCGATCTGACGCCGCGGAGAGGGTGCGTGGGCCTAGCGGTACCGTCAGACCGCCAAGGCTCTGGGTTGAACCCGGCTCCTGCTGGCGAGGCTGGGGGACCAGGTCTGGATCCGGAGGCGCATCGGCGGCTGGTATGGGCAGGCCACGAGCGGCGGCCACGAGCTGATGCTCGGCCCAGTTCGACGACCAGTCATTGAGTCCACGCCAGAATGGAGCCAGCTTCCGTTCGATCTGCAGAGATGTTTATCAGCACACGGTGGGGGGAAAGAGAACGAAGAAAGAAAGACACACCTGTAACTGCCTCACAACAGGCTTGCTAAAGTCCTCGATGCCAGTGTAGGTTCCGAGCGTAACGAGAAAGCCGCCGTCAACGTGTTCGTCACGCATGCTACGTTCTCGTTCCTTGGCGCGGATGACACGATCGCGCTCCAGTCGGCGAGCCTCGCGCTCTTGCCGCGTCTCACGGCGCTCAAAGGGAGCATTCTGGCCATGGCGGTCACGATCTCGGGAAGCGGGCTGGAGATTGAGAAAGCCGCCAAGATCAGCTCTGCTAACGCGATTGCGCACCCGTTCGTTCCGAGGATCGAGGCCAGCATCGGGATTCTCCGCCGACCGGGACTCCTTTGCGCTGGAATTGCCCATAGTGATGGAGAGACAGAGAGGTGGTCAAGCGGGTGGGAGGACGATGGCACCAACGGTTAAGGCCGCAGTTCTCTACAGATTGCAGCACCTGATGACGCTGGTCAGCAATGGCAGAAGATTTTTTTTTTCTGTTTTTTTTTTAAACGTTTGGGAAAATGTTGTTTTCTGCTTGACTCCGTGACACAGCCTTGACGTCAACATGGAACGAACCTCGTGCAATGAGTACGTATGTATGAATGTAGAGCCTGCCGGTAAAGCAGCTTTAGGAGAGCGAGATAGCCAGCAGCCGCATTTCGCGGAGGCGATGGTAAAGGAAACCGACGCAGGTGACGCGAGCGATGGACCAAGGAGAGAGAGCTGCCGATGCCAGGCGGCCGACCGTCGAGACAGCCGGTCGGGGCGGGAAGAGAGTACGAGGACAGCAACTGTTGGGCTTGTTAGGTATGAAAGAGCAGTGCTGATGGGACGATGAAAATGAAGATGCAGAGGCTCGACAGTGTCGGCGAAACGGGAAGACACGAGGATGACGATGATGGAGGAATGATGAAGGAGGGAGGAGGAGGAGGAAGAGGAGGAGGACGCCGGACGATTTGGTGGCTGCCAGCTTCTCGGAAGTGGAACAAGCCAGCCGGTACAGGGCCGATACCTGCAGCCGAACGTACGCGTCTGCCTGCTTGGCCGATCAGCCCTTACTCGCTTCCGTACCCCGCGCGTAACCCCCTCCCTCCATCCCCCCCTTCCCTACGGAAGCCGGATACAGCACGCGCCCCAGCACGGGCGGGCAACCAGGGTTTTAGCGGCTGTTACAACGCTGCTGCGATCCATCATCCCATCCAAGCAGCTTCCTATGTACTCGCGTCGATCACTCACTCCCCTGCCCCCCCTCCTGGGCTCGGTTGCCCGTCACACGAGTAAACAAACGCGATAATGCGAGTCACTCTGCTTCGCCCTATGCCTTCCACTTCTCCTAGATTAACGGGATCCATCGGTAGTGGGCGGGAAACGGCCAACTCCTCCTACATTGCATGCCTCTCATACCTACCTACCTAGGTACCTAGTCGGATAGGCCTACCTACTTACCACCCAGGAGGCTAGGTATCTCTGTTCGCCATGTTCGGTGAGTCATCTTTAGGCCCTTCCTAGCCTCGGCATTGGCTTTAAATCCCGATGGATGCTGGAACCAGGTAATTATCTCCTTCTTAGTGCTCTCATCCTACCGTCGTCAAGACGCAGCATCTAATGTCTCCCATGTAGGTGTGTATGTATGTATGTATGTATATAATATATTCGTCTGTAATCAACGGTCGATGATTTCTCGAACCTTGGTACATAGCATGTACATACACACACACAGCCTGTTACAAGCTTTGGGTCCGTCGCCGCGAACTCGCAGATAAGCTTTGCACCGTCCCATCGTTTCTCCCTCGTGAGATCTCATCCACTTACCCTGTACATATTCAGATCCGACCCTCCTATTCCAACTCTAGGTATGTATGTACTATGTTAGAAGTAGGAGCACAATGTGGAAGCATGGCTTACTCCAAAGTTATTACAACGAAAGTGTAGCTTCTTCTGTAATAATAACAGAGACTAGGTGCCGAGGCAGGAAGGTAGGTCTGTGCATATGATGCCAAGGACGCAGTCCAGTGAGACGAGGAGACACGCACATTCTCTTGGGCGTGGTCACGCGGACTTGAGGCAGTCACAGAAAGACGAGCTGCGGACTCGGCCGCGGTAGAGAAATACTAAGACTGGCTATGTCAGTATCTTGGAGATGAGCAGTGATATTTGATATGTTTTCCCGGCCGGGGACAGAAGTTTCACGGGTTTAATGCCTACTAGGACGAGCGGATGTTTAAACAAAGAGTTTAGGCCCTGACACGAAGATCCTGATTCTTCTATATATGTACATATGTACATACATTCATACAGGCCAGAGAGGAGCAGCTTTTAATCAGGAACTTCAAGTTTCAATTTCTGAAGGTCTGACCAGTGAAAAGAGTGATGATGTGTCTGTTCGCTGAATGGAGCGGAGTGAGCGCTTGCAGAAATTCCACCAAAGCATCATTAACATGGCACAAGTCGACCGTCTGGTCTCTGACATCTGCTCTCACGCTGCGGGCGATATCCAGTCGCACCGGGACTCGAAAGGGAGGGGGGAGGGGGAGAGGGGAGTTGGATTCAAAGTCGGCCAAGACCGCGGCCCCGCGAAACACACCCTTACGGAAACGAGGTCAGCATTCCATGCAACGGGGCGGGAAGGATAAAAGGGGACGACGGCGAGTGTCCGCGTACAGTCACACTGGCTGCAGCGTCAGCGGTGGTGGTCTCGGCGAAGCAACAAGACAATCGGACCATGGATCACATACGTGGCTCGAGGAAGATCCCTCGTTGTGGATGATGCAGTATCCACCGCAACACTTTCTGCAAACGCGCTGCGTTTGATCAATGCAGGCGTCACACTGATGAGATCGCGGGTCAGACAAGCAGGAAAATGACAACGTGAAGAGTGGTTCGAGCTCACATTGTTACCGCATTCCCAGCAGCTCTTGGAAATGTGATTCTGTGCCTCGCAAGGGGGGTTTTGCCAACCCCCCAACAAGAGTCAGCGCACAGTCACAGGGGGCGTCAAGAGCAATACCAATATGTCACGAAAAGTGCTGCAACTTGGCAGACGGTTCGCATGCAGGCTCGAGCTCCGGCGGGCCCGGTTCTCGGACGACGCATTGATGGCAGCCATGATTTCGTACCTCGGTCTTGACGGCGGCGACGAAGCCCTCGGGCGTCGTCATGTCGTCGTCGGTGACGACGGTCTGACGCGGCATCCTGTAGCACGTCTCGCACCACCACTTGTGGCAAGCGGAGCAGTAGCGTTCGCGAAGGCAGTCCCCGCATCGAGCGACGAAAGGCTGGTAGGGTTGGTGAGGAGTCGTCGCGGCCTGGACCGACGACGACAAGATCGGCAAGGGGGCTAGCAGCGGAAGGCGGGCCGGCAGTCTTGTCGGGTGAACGAGCCCCTCAGGGGCCGACCCGCAGCCCTCGCAGCCTGAGACGGCAAAGGTCGCCACGGCAGGCCCTCGGTCAGCCGGCAGAGACGTCCTTCCGAAGGCAGGCGAGTTGTGATGGCGGGGGCCCTCGCAAAGCATGGCGTCAAAGGCGATGATACCGTCGCAGGCCAGCATGCAGTCGGCCCACTCGGTTGAGACGGGGCGCGATATGATGCGGCCTCGCTTAACCCACCAAGCGTCGCCATCGCGGCGCAAAGAGGAAGTCAGGGCCTGCCGACTTCTGTGGTTCCAGTCTGAGCCAACCGAGAGGGTATGACCTTCCGGGTCCGGCGGCGGCGACGACTCCCTAGGGCCGAAGATGTAGAGGGCGCGCAGCTTGGGCGCATTGTCGGGCCGCGTCTTGCGACAGGCATAGCGCAAGGCAGCACGCAGCTTGCCGTGATTAAGGTTTGTGACATCGCGCAGCGACAGGATGCGGATAGTCAGGGAGGCGTCGTTGATAAGGTCGTGGCACAGCTCGGCCGTAACAGAAAGCCCGTCGAGTACGAGCGTCTGGACGCCCCTCAGGATGTCGCGGCGACGGAGGGTTGATAGAACGCTCCTCAGCGGACCGGAATAGAAACTGAGACGCTCGGTCAGACGGCAATGATCGGTAGGTAGACAAAACAGACGAAGCCATCGACTCACTCGTCCTCGGTCAAGCTCCCATCGAGACGGGGACTGCGCCAGAAGTCGGTTCCGTGGTCGATTTCGTCAAGTTCCAGCTGGGCTTGCCGTAGGCGGGAGAGATCAAGGTGGCGAAAGACGCCCGGGGTGCGGTAGACGAGCGCTCGAAAGGCTTTGTCGGTCGCGGCGAGGTTCAAGATGGCAGACAGTGGTAAGTAGGGGGCGACAGTGGCGAGGATGAGGGAGTTGTGCAGGGTGTCGAAGAGAGGCGGCGGTGTGGTTATCTCAGGCTTTGGACGCGGTTGGCCGATGACGATGGCTCGGCTCATGTCAGGCTGCCAGGCAAAGAGAATGGGTTGGTGATTAGCGGATTGGGAAGATAATAGAGGCTCGATGTCTGGGAGGGAGAGAAGGAGGAAAGGCGAAGGATGGATGAGGACGGGAGGGAGAGGTCAAAGGGGTTGATAGAGAGTAGGACTTGGGTGGGTACTTACCTCCCTCTCTACCTCTATCTCTCTGTCTCTGGATCTGGGCCCGCTATCGAGAGACGACTGATGAGACGAGTGCCGAGGCGACAAGGATGGACGAGGTGACCATACAGAGGGAAACACGCCGCTTACCTAGATGCCTATCGATGATGCAGCCGATTGCTGCGGCTTTGATGGAGGGGTGACTTGCGATGCGTGCGTCGTGCGTTGAGAGGTAGGTCTGTATCCGCAGAGGTAGGGAGAGCCTAGAGGGAGGGTGTCATTCATTAACGCGTCACAATCTGCAAGGCCATGTGGAAGCGTCTCGCATCAGCAGTGCAGGCTGTGCAGCCTACCTGCCTACACACATATAGACGTATGTACATAAGCGTAAAGTAGGTCTGCATAGTGCAAGTCTTGGGCTATTCGTACAGTAACGAGGGTGGGCCTGTAGGCACATACAAGTACATGTACAAGACGACATCGACTTTCATCACGTGATGCGGCTCACACGAAGCACCCATATCGAACCATTAGTCTATAGAAGACAGTAGAAGGATGCTGACTGATGATGAGACCTCCATCGTCATATCCGTCCATCCGTTCACCTTCCTCGTCTTCCCTACCTCCTGAACTACCCCTAGGTGGTAGGTATTTTGATCGTCATGGCCCTTCGCTCACTCCCTTGAGGCTTTCCGGCGTTCTTCATCTACACAACTACATCGGAATGGAATCTCCGCCGCAACTGAGCTGGTCTGGCACCTACGACCTGTCACCTTCTGCTTCGCCCGCTTCCAAACTCCCTTCTGGCGATAAGATCATCCTCCCACAGTCGGCCCTGGAGCAGCTTCTCGCAGCGTCTCGGTTAGGCTCGTTGCCTGGCGCCGAATATGCCAGCTTCAGCGTTCACGGCTCCGATGACGATACCCGGCAGCTCCCACACCCTCTCATGTTCCGCCTGTTTAATCCCGTGAATGGAAAGGCCGTATACGCTGGCATCCGCGAATTCTCGGCTCCTGAAGGAACTCTGGGCCTCAGTCCCTTTCTCTCCGAGTCTCTCGGCCTTGGTGCCAATGATGCGGATCCAGGCGCCCACGTTGTCGTCATGGCCCAGCAGCTACCCAAGGGCACCTATGCTCGTCTGCGACCGCTCGAGGCAGGCTATAACCCGGATGACTGGAGGTCTTTGCTGGAGCGCTACTTGCGAGAAAACCTCACATGTCTAACCAAGGACGCCGTTCTCTCCGTTCCCGGCGTCCGGGGCGAAACGTTCAAGTTCTGGATCGATAAGATGGCGCCTGCCGGTGACGGCATCTGCGTTGTCGACACTGATCTTGAGATTGACATCGAGCCTCTGAACGAGGAGCAGGCGAGGGAGACATTGCGACAGATCATATCTAAAGAGCAGTCCACCTCCGCCAACGGCAACTCCGACGGTGGCGAGCTGGTATTTCAGAAGACTGTCACGGGAAAAATAACGTCCAGCGAATACGTTGACTACCGACTACAGTCGTGGGATCGATCGCGGCCGCTGACCCTCACGCTAAGTGGGCTTGCGGAAGAGGACAGCCTGGACCTCTTTGTCACTCCCAAATCGTCTCGACAACGGGCTATGCCCCGCGACTCGGTTCATGTTCTGGCAAATTTTGATCCAGCAAAAAACGGCGTCAAGACAATATCACTGGCGGCTACGGATGCAGCGCCGGATAGTGTCGACTCCATCCTAGTGTCGATACAGGCGCATCGGCAGCCCTCGCAACCGGTTTCTTACCAACTACGAGCTGAAGTGTCGGATTTGGGCAATGCCGGCGGCCCGACAGGTGATGACGATCTAGACCACGGAAAGGACGACGAACGGTGTACCAATTGCCTGAGATGGGTGCCGAAACGGACCATGGTCCTGCACGAGAGCTTCTGTCGCAAGAACAACATTATTTGTCCGCGGTGTCGGTCTGTCTTCATCAAGGGATCCTCTGAATGGGAAGCGCACTGGCATTGTGATAAGGATGAAGCACATGGGAATTCGCCAGCAGGCAAAGCTAAGCACGACGATGTGTTTCACCAGAATCGCCAATGCCCCTCGTGCGAGTTCTGCACAAATTCACTGCCAGATCTTGCGAGGCATCGGACGAGCGTCTGTCCGGGCAAGCTGATACTCTGCCGCTTCTGCCACCTCGAGGTGCCGCAGGGTGGAGACCCTTTCAACCCGTCGCCCGAGGTGGTTTTGACAGGGTTGACGGTACACGAGCTGCAGGATGGGGCGCGAACGACAGAGTGCCATCTGTGCGACAAGATTGTCCGACTGCGAGACATGGAGACGCACCTCAAACATCACGAACTAGACAAAGTGCAGCGGTCGAAGCCAGCTATTTGCCGCAACGGCAACTGCGGCAGGACTTTGGGCGGTGTGGGTCCGCGGGGCCAGCTCCGCGCGGCAACAGGCCAGGGACATGAACCGAGCAACGACATGAGGCTCTGTTCTCTGTGTTTTGGGCCGTTGTACGTCAGTCTGCACGATCCGGAGGGCAAGGCGTTGCGCAGGAGGATCGAGAGGCGATATCTCGGACAGTTAATGAGCGGCTGCGGCAAGGCTCACTGCGCCAACGAGTGGTGCAAAACGGGCAGAGCCAACGTCGGCCTCGAAGCCAGGGGTTCATCTTCGCAAGCGGTGCTTCCACTGGTGAAACCGCTGATGGAGACGTTACCGAAGCTCGACGAGCCCATGTTCTTCTGCGTCGACGAGGCGGGCCAGAAGCAACGGATGCTAGCAGACCTGGTGGCAGCCGAGAAGGGCTGGGATCTGGAGTGGTGCGTCGCGGCGGCCGAGGCCGAGAAGGGTGACGTGAACAGGATGAGGGACTGGCTACAGGCGTGGGCACCGAGGAGGCTTCGATAGTTGAAGATACCCAGCGGCGGTCCTTGACACGGCACTGCTGTCTGACTGACTTATTCCAAGGCTTCTTTTATCAAGCATTCATACTTTCTTAGCAAGCAACTTACTTTGTCGAAATCACTGACCTCGGCATCCGGAGCCGGCACCCAGGGAGACACCGGATCACGTCCTTACAAAAGCATCGGAGAGGGAGGCCGAGGGTTGATGAGAGTGAAGCAGAGGCTGCAGAGCATAAATGCGGCTTTAAGACTGCTGTACCGGGGATATGTTTTTCTCGGCGTTGACAGATGCAAATTTCGACGAAGTTCGAAGGTCCGGGGCGTCAGACAGCGCAGGGAGGGCATGACCACAGCGCTGAAAATCTGTGCCAGCACTACATTGGATTGGGAGAACCGAATGAAACAACGACGCAAGACTGCGATATATTGACTGTGATGTATATCTTCAGTCGGCAGCTGTTCCCCGTAAAAGGGCTTGAGATATCCGACGGGCGTTGCTGTTACATTTTGGGCATTAGACCCCATCGTTCAGTCACGTCATCGTCAGGGATGGCGCCCTCGACCCTTCTGGCGTTGGCGAAATCCTCACCGCCGCTCTTCCAGGAAAAGTCCTTCCAAGACCCCAAACTGGGCCACATGAGGTCGCGCACCATGGCGACAACCTTTTCGCTTCTGGCCGCAGCCTCGGGGCTGGCGACGCCGACAACACTCTTCCAGAGTTCCCACGTCTCGTCGAGCTCCTCGACGGCGGTGACGCCCATGACGCAGACGCCGATCCGGGCTGCCGTCTCGCCTGCGGGGACGAGGTCGGCGGGACAGGCCCAGGTGCCGAGCGGCGCGCCGACGCGGGTCCAGGCGTCGAGAGCCCAGTGGATGGCTACCTTTTCAAGACGTTCGCTTTGGCCGGCGGCTATGGCGGTCAGATCTCGGCAGGAGGAGCGCAATGCGGGCGGCGCCGGATGCCATGAGGCCATGGGTCCGTCGTCGACTCCGCGGCTGGTCAGCAGACCCATGCCGAGCATACTCGCGTTTAGCAGACACTGGACGCCAGCGGCGCGAAAGCGGTCGAGCAGCTCCGGCTGGCCTAGACGAGTGTTCTGAAGACAAAAGTGGGCGTAGGACAAGACGGCATCCAGCGGCTCGCCCGAGTCGACGAGGACGGCTTCGGCCAAGTCGGCAAGTACGTCGACAGGATAGCCACTGATGCCGACGTATCGCACGAGGCCCTGCTGACGCAAGCGACGCAGCTCGGCCACGGCGGCGACGACGGCCGCGGGCCTGACGAACTCGACATCGTGCAAGTAGACAAGATCGAGATAAGCAGTTCCAAGACGGTCGAGGCTGCGGCAAACGCTGTACCGCAGCCAAGCAGGCGAGTAGTCGAACTCGTCGGCGGCGATGCGGCCGGCCTTTGAGATGAGGAAGTAGCCGTCGCGAGGTGGGTTGAGGGTGCGGAGGGCGTGGCCGAGCAGCGTCTCAGAGGGGCCGTAGTAAGGTGAAGTGTCGAAGGCTGCTACGTCGAGCTCGAGGGCACGGCGCACAATGGCGGTGCAGGGCATGTGCTCGGGATCGTCATGATACTGGGTGTTGAAGGTTGCGGTGCCGAGGATCAGGGGTGGCAGGACGTGCGAGAGCGGCTTCGGCGCGGCCATACCTCGCTCTTCATGGCTTCCCGGGAGGTGCAGGCAGGCGGACGAGAAGGAGGAGAAATAGAGAGAGAGGCGAATGGGCGGGACGGAGGGACGGACGGACGGGCAGAGGAAGCCGAGAATAAGCAAGTTATCGCGGCTCGGGTCGGGAGGAGTTTGTCAGCCTTATCGATTATCCGCGGCGGACTATCAAGAGGTTCTTAATAAGCTTTCTCCCGTCACTAGTATGATTATCCTCCCTTGCCCCAAAACTCTCAACACGAAGTTGAAAGGTGCAGCCAGATGGGAAGAGAAAAGCAAAAGCATGTTCTTTTGCTCTCTGCCTATTGGTCTTGGCTCTGTCTCGTTTCGCCTTCTCAATCGGGCTTTAGTCGCCGGCGTGCCAGCCAAAAAGGCATCTTTCTCTCTCTCCGTCTCGTCTCTTTGACGTCTATTCCTCCACATCTCGACGGGGGTGCCTCTTATGTATTTTCTTTTGAACGGAGCTGGAATTTTACTCCGCCGTTACATCCCGAGCTTTGGACCCCCGCCGAAGACGGTATCTTTCCTGTTTGGGCAGTTGTTTGGAGAGAGATGTTGAGGCGTGGAATGCGGAGATACGGCCTCGCTGCTTGTTGGCGTCCGTATGTAATGATGATGATTATTTTTGCACATCTTGCTGATGTGTTGGTATCGTTTATTGCGATCTCGTCAACCCTGGAAACGAGATCTCGGATCGAGGACCTTTTTTTTTATTTTGCTGGGAGAGAAATGGGCCGTGGTGGTGGAGGGAGCGTCTGCGTTTGATACCAGCCTTTTTCTCTTTAGACGCTCAACAGCTTTCTCTGCTGGAAGAGAATGTGATGGGGATACGTGAACTCGGCTCTCTGATTGATTACGGGGTACTCTACATCTATGTACATCCGCAGCCCCGTCTCCGGCTTCTGACTCGTTTGTTGAATAAGATTCCCAGAGTTCTGAGACTTTTTATGCACAATTTTTAGTTAGTGAACGGTCTTTGCTCCCGAGGCTACGGCCCGGCTCGGATCCGGAATCTCGGCCCCGCACCGGCGCTGAGAAAGCTTTGCCCCTCCCGACCTGAAAGCTAAGGCTTGCGTTGGCTTAAGGACTTGTCAATCCTTGATCCCGAATTGCCCTGAGACCTTGTACATAGCTCGCTAGACAGAACTGCATCCCCCCGACACGTTTATGACCCTGTGCATATGCCTACCTGTGCACTTACATACATGCATAGTGTTGCTACGGCTTCGCGTCTCTGCCAACCCGAAATAAAGACTTGATACGGCTCATAAGTATCCGTGCATGATGTTTGTTGTTCTTGACCTCGGTTATCTCACCTCGGTTATGAGGCTGGAAAGCTGTGATGGCCTGTCAAGAAAAGCGGCATGCGAATCGCCTACCTGACCAGTGCATACATACAGTAGTAGTAAGCAGTGCCGCATATGTATGAAGTGCATGTAAACACCTGAACACACAAACCTCACCTCTTCCACGACGCCAACATGTCCAGGCTCCTTACCCATCGACTAGCCCGGATGGGACTGGGCCCCAAGACGCCTCGGCGTGGGCTCATGAGCATGACGGGCCTCAGCGAAAGCCAGGCCCTGGTCCGTGAGGGCGTCGCCAAGGTATGCCTGACCTTCCCGCCGGATTACTGGCGTCAGAAGGACGCGAAAGAGGAAGACCCGAAAGAGTTCCACGCGGCGCTGGCGAGTAACGGCTGGCTGGGAATCGCCCTGCCCGAATCCCACGGCGGATCGGGCCTGGGCATATCGGAGGCCACCATGATGATGCAGACCGTGACCGAGTCCGGAGGCGGCATGGCGGCGGCGCAGGCCATTCATGGAAACGTCTATGCTACGCAGCCTCTCATCCGCTTCGGATCGGAACAGCTGGTGGCCGAGACCGTCCCGGCCGTGGTATCGGGAGCGGCTCGGCTATGCTTCGCCGTTACCGAGCCTGACAGCGGGCTTGATACGCTCAGCCTCACGACGACGGCGACTCGGATCAGCGATGACGAGTATAGCATCTCCGGACGGAAGATCTGGATCACTTGCGCCCAGGTAGCGTCCAAGATGCTACTGTTGGCCCGAACAGGCACCGCTCGCGATGCCCTCTCCCTCTTCTGCATCGACCTGGATCGTACCAAGCCCGAACTGACGATGCGACGGATTCACAAGATGGGAAGCCGAGCCGTCGACGCAAACGAGGTTTGCTTCGACGATTATCGCGTCCCCGTCAGCCGCCGCCTCGGTCCGGAAGGGTCCGGCTTCCGAGCCGTTCTACACGGCCTCAACGCCGAACGCTGTCTCCTGGCCGGGGAAGCCCTAGGTCTCGGCTACGCAGCTCTAGAGCGAGCCTCTTCATACGCCCGCGAGAGGATCGTCTTCGGCAGACCCATAGGCACCAATCAAGGCGTCGCCCATCCCCTGGCCGACGCTTACATGCGTCTGGAGGCCGCTCGGCACGCCACCTACCACGCAGCTCGGGCCTACGACGATAACAAGGACGGAAAGCAGGCCGTCAGCCTGGGCGTGGCCGCCAACAGTGCCAAGTACCTCGCTGCCGAGGCGGCCTTTACGGCCTGCGAGCGGGCCGTCTTGGCTCACGGAGGTATGGGTTACGCAGCTGAGTACGATGTCGAGCGATGGTTTAGGGATAGTTTGGTGCCGAGGATCGCGCCTGTGAGCAGGGAGATGATTCTCAACTTTATCAGTGAAAAGGTCCTGCGTCTTCCTCGGAGCTACTGAGATGAGAGTTACCAAAATGGAAATAAGATGCAGGCTTCTCCGGCTAAGGATAGTAACGGCCCGTGCTATGACTACAGAAGGGAGGGCTCTCAGGAGGGGGATCAACAGGAGGTCGGGCTGGACATATAACCCACCGTATAACCTTCTGTGTGACGTTCTTCATGACCGTCTCGCCGCCCTTTGTTTATGTATGTATGAATGTGTGCATGCATGGCCTTTTTTTCTATTTTCGAGACCCGAGACTCGAACCGTCACGGTTCTCTCTATCTTCGTCTCTCTATCTTTCTATGTTTCTATTCCTAGACGTGACATCGTCATAGTTTCTCTCCATCTTCCTCAACCCTTCTCTGTCCTCCCCCTTTATGTCTCCAGAAAAACATGGTATCAAAAAAAAAATTAACCAGCCAATAACCTGACCAGGTTATCGCGGAATCGAAATCTCTTCACATACATGCATCGTCCCGTTTCACAGTTGGCGTGAAAGACGATGGTGTCTGCTCCTCCTCCTCCGGCCAAGACGGAGGCGCCGCCGGGAGCAACCAGCTTCCGGCTATCTCCCGACACGAGCAGGGGATGGGAGGCGCGGGTATAAGGCCCCCTGATGTTGCGGGATGTGGCGTAGTGAACGTTGTAGCTCGGGTCCGTGAAGCAGCCGGAGCTGAAGAAGAGGATGTAGGTGCCGTCCGGGCTCCGGTATAGGTTGGGCGCCTCGACGAGCGGCTCTCCACGTTGGCGATCGAGGATCTGCACGGGCTCGCCCACCTTGTCGATGCCGTTGGCGCCGACTTCTTGTAGCATGATGGGCGTCAGCTTGGTGGGCTCAATGCCGTTCTTGCATTGTCCTCCGAGGCCGAGGCTGTTGCCGTCGGTCTTATAGACGACGTATCGTCTCCCGCTGCTTGGATCCCGGAAGCCGGACGGGTCGATCTGTCCTCCGGATCCGAGGTCGCAGGCGAACGGCTCGTCCCGGGGCTTGTAAGGGCCTAGGACGTTGTTGCTGGTGGCGACGCCGACGCAGTGATGTTCCGGGTTTTTGGCGAGCTGGCCGCTAAAGTACAGCACGTATGTGCCGTCGTCCATCCTCTGTACGTCTGGAGCCCACGTATTCTGGCCGGTGAAGGCGGGACCCGAGTTTGGTAGTACGCTCGTGTTAAGGAGCCTTCTCCAAGGCCCCGTCGGGGAGCTCGCGCGCGCAGCCTGCACCTGAACGACGGGGCTACCGCCCGTGGTGCCGAAGGCGTAATATCGACCATCGTCAGCCCGGATGATGCTGGGGTCGGGAAAGTCGTGAGAAATAGCCGGCTTGTAAGCCTGGATGGCCACCTGTCGCGGATCAACGGCTGCTACCCCGGCCAGAGTCGAGAGCCAGCCAAAGGTCACCACCACCACCGCACCGAACTCGAAACGCATCTCGGTCTGGCAGCGGACAACATGGGATGATAGCCGTGGAAGAGCGGGTTTCGAACGGGCGGAAACCGAGGCCAAACTCTAAGGCGCGCACCGCTTGTGAGTCGGCCAACGGGTAATAACAAATAGATACTAAACAAAAGGAAGCTTGAATATAAAGATATGATGAGAAGCAAACCTTTTGGGTCTGTTTCCCTCAGGAGGAAGATCTGAAGACGTTGCTCCCTTGGAGGCTAGGGAGTCCTTTCTTGAACCAATAAAGAGGGGAAAGAAATCTCAAGTTCGGGGAGGGTGGGCGTGGTCGATAGATAAAGAAGTGCCGGGAAGCTTCAACAGGCTTTCTGAGAGGTGAAGCAAAACTTTGTCTTAGTGTAGTCTGTTGGTGCCATCGTTGGCTTGTGTCTCTCCAGCCATGCGCCAAGAAGGATAGGGAGTTTAGAGAGAGAGAGAGTCAGGTTGTTCACTAAACGCCGTTCCCGTCGAGATGAATTTGGCACATCCTCCGATGTAGATACGTTCAAAGAAGGGGGGTGGCCCCGTATCCGAAGCCGTCAAGGGGAGAACTTCCCCCCTTTTTCAGTTGGCCATGTTCCCAACAAGGGTTGATGACGGGGCAAAAGGGGGGGCGCGATGATGATGATGGCGGCTTGAAGCAAGCTTCGAAAAGGAAAGGAGGGTTAAGTCGCGGGACCTAACTCTAAAGAAGATAAGGTAAATGAAGAGAGAGAGGCGCCGAACGAAACGAAAGAATCCGGGGTCCTAGAATGGATGTGTGAAAAGGAGACTCGGAATCTAGAGGTTCCCGGAAGAGGTTTAGGACTTGCGGCTGCAAGTGGCACACGGCACGGCTTGCGGAGGCTGGCTAGGGAAATATGGCTAGAGGGGAGACTCAGCCTAGATAATAAGGGTTAGAGGAGGGTGGTTAGTTGGTTAGTTTACCTCGTTAGGGAGCGTCGTCCCTTGAGTCAGTGTCTCTGCAGGGCCATCCCGCGACGTGGATTCTTTTCTCCCCCTTCCATCCAGGCACAGAGACATGAAGAGAGCTGAATCCTGCGTGTCTTGTGTCATCGATAGGCTTGTCTATGCCTTGTATGCCTGGAGTGATCATACAAACTTACACCACTCATACATAGATATATTTGGTGCGCCACTTTGACCAGGTTATGCATGATAGAAATGACAATGGCATGATAGAACCCCTGCTGTTCCTTTTTTTTCTTCCTATCTACGGAGCCGGGTCTTTACCCCGAACCTTGGTATAATAGGCTATACCTATCGTGTGTTTAGACTCGGGCCACACCCGGCTCCCCTAGTCCCTAGGAATCTATCTACGATAGGTAGTTGGTTGTTGCGTTCATCTATGTTCTATTCTGTCTCTTTTCATCATAACTCATGAGAAAGCTGGTCATCTCTTTGCTGTGAATGACGTGAGTGGAAGGTGACCTTGGCTGCCAACTATGTGCCACAGTTCGACTGCTTCCGTGCATCGTCCTTGAACAGCACATGGCCAATCTAACAGCAATATGGATAGTGTTTGACAGTCCCTGACACGGGCACTAGTCATGATCCGAGATTAGCGTCGATGCTGGTGAAGGTTCAGTCTCGGAAATCAGATGCATAGGGAGAGCATCGTCTGTCTGGTCTTGGAGGATCCCAAGGGCAGCCCTTGCCGGATCTCCCCTTGCACTCAGCTCGAGTCAACCTCGGGCCATTCTCAGGGGGGCGGAGGTTAAAGGGCAGCTTCTTTCTTTTCTGTTTCAGAGTCGTCAAATTTGTTGCAAGGGCGGCGGAGACTTTCATGATCGAGAAAAGAAGGCGTCCTTCATGTTACTTGAGACTGGTCAAGAGGTTGGGGCATTGGAATGCCAAGAGTACCAAGACCAACCACCACAGATCGATGATGATGCTATTGACAACCAAGAAATCACTACAGAAACCAGCGAAACTCTTCCACGCCGGGTCCTTCTCTTAGCCGCTGTGTCGGCACATCACGGGCTCGGAGGCGGACGCCGGCCCTCGTGTTACGTCGACGATTATCCATCACCATGTAAATGCCAAGACCGACGGTGATGAGAGCCCCCGAAGCACCGAAGCATGCGACGGTGACGAGAGCGGGCATATACTTTGGGGCGTCCCGTTCGTTAAAGATGTGAGAAGCCACCAATCCCATCAGGTTAGCCAACGGCACGCCGACGGAGGTGAGAGCGAGACGACGGCCCTCATCTGCGATGTTGTTGTTATACCACGTCGAAAGAAGGACGGAAGGCGTCGAGGCACCCCAACACATGATGAAGGTGGCGGCATAGGCGAGACGCAAACTCGACTCTACGTCATCGATGGCAGCGTAGACGACGAAGCCGGTCAGTGTCAGGATAAAGGATAGTACGATGAAGGGAAACCGAAGCCGGCTGGCGTCCGAGGCGAAGGCCAGCACCAGCAGGACGACGGCTCCGCTCGCGTTGGGCGCCACCGTCAGCAGGTTGGTCTGGACAGTAGGGTAACCCAATCGCTGGATGATCTGGGGGAGGAATAGGGCGACTGCCTGGAGAGGTAAACCCAGACAGATCTCGATGGCGAGAAAGGCCAGGGCCGAGGGATGGGCGAGGAAGACCCGTAGGGCGTCGGCCACGGGGCGTCTTTGTCGTCGGGCCTTGTCGTTGTCGTCATCGGCTGACGAGTCGAGCCGGATCCGACGCGAGGCCAGAGCACGTTCTTCTTCGTTGAGGAAGCCAGCCTCGACGACCTTGCCGGGCAAAAGAAAGAAGGCGACGATGGCCAACAAGACGGAAGCAACTCCCTCGATGAGGAAGAGATAGCGCCACGAATACCCCAGCAAAAGACCGGTGTCGGGAAGACGAAAGACGGCAAAGGCGAGCAGGCCGCTGAAGCCGTTGGCCAGGGTGCTGGCTGCGTACAAGACGGCCAGCCTGCGAGCCAGTTCGGCACGGCGGTAGAATGTAGTGAGGTAGTAGATCAAGACGGGGAAGAAGGCCGCCTCGGACATGCCCAGTATCCAGCGGAGGGCTAGGATGCCGCCGAAGGAGCGGGCCGTGACGGTGAGGATTGTGACGGAGCCGAAGACGAATGTCATGGTTGGCAGGGCGAGGGCCGGGCCGAACCGTTTGCTCAGTAGGGCTATGGGAGGGGCGAAGAGGACGAAGGGGATGAAGAAGATGGATAGAACGATGTTGTACTGGCCGGGGAGGAAGTTGAGGTCTGATGTATGTATGTATGTATGTTCACTGCTATTCGAAGACGGGGTCCAAGATGGTGAAGCTCACCTTTACTGAGCCCTTTGGTCTGCGCGTTTGCTATATTCCCCTTGTCGAGGGCGTTGAAGAGGTCTATCTGAGCCATCTCAGAACATATGTACGTCTATAGAGTGATATCTACTTCTCTTACACAGGAGCGTCAAGACGGGCAAGATGCGGGTGTCGAATTTGAAGCATAGCCTGCGCTCTGCTGCGTGGTCGACGACGCGAGGCGATTCGGTGGGAAGATTATCATCATTGGCATCATCGTACTTGCTCACGACAGTGGTGACGGCTTCGTCTTGGGGCCTTGGGCTCTTGTCCATGACGGGATGACGTTACGTCGCTGGATGATGATGATGATGGTGGTGGTGGTGGTGGTGGTGGTGGAGGTGGTGAAGAAAAGAGAGGGGGGAGGGAGGTTGCACTCGTGTGTCTCGTTTTCACCTCTGCAAGGGGCTGGGAGACATCTCAACCGATAAGCAAGGTGTGACGTGTCTCCTCTCTATCCACGGATGGTATGTAGGCATGTGTGCATGTTTGTACGACATCAGATCTGGGGCGAGAAGGGTGAGGGCATGAAGCAAAGCTGTACGAATAGAAGTGCTGTAGTGAGGTAGCTGGATTCTGCAGTCTGTATCCGTACATGATGAAGACCAAATGGTAAGACGGCCGAGTTCATATCATGTAGGTCTGTGTGGCTTCACCGGGTGGCCAGGCCAGGTAGATAGGTAAGTAGTGGCTTGGCCAGGGCCCAGAAGATAGTCGGCAGGCAGAGCTCACGATTATGTAGCAACAGGCGCGCAGTTTTCTTCCTACTGAGCTCCGCAGGAGGAAGCAGCCTCATGGCAGGCCGAGTCCATGATGATTGGCGTATCAGAAGCATCGCTCGGCTTCAGCCTTGTGATAATTGTACATAGGCTGTATCCGTAAGAAGAAGAATACATATATATGTGTCGTAGTCAAGAGGCTGAGGAGTAGCAGATTCTCCCGAGTTCTGAGCAACCCTTTAATCATCAGAATGACATATTAGGACCTTTTTCTCACATCAGGGATGTTGGTGTCGCCGGGGGTGTAGGACGGACGAAGACAGTCGCTGCGGGATTTTGGAAGGGTTAGGGTTAAGATCTATTCAGTATGGCCGGCTGAGAAAGGGTGCCGATATCGGGTCAGCTTGACATAATACTGCAGCTGCAGGTGCGGCCGCCGCAGACGGCGTAGCACCAAAAAAACAGCGGTGCCACTTGCCAGCTGCCTGCGGCTCTCGCTGACTCAGCGTTTAAAAGCTGTAGAGGACCCGTAAAAAAAACACGGTCTAACTATATTCTTCCGCTCCTTTTTCCCTCCTTCCATTGTCAAGGGACGAAACAAGCAGGAAAAGAAGAAGAAAAACGAAACACCATCCCCATCGGCCATGTCGCGCAACGACCAGCGCGCTCGGCGAGACCGGGATCGGGACCGTGATCGGGACCGTAATCGGGATCGGGACCGTGACCGGGACCGTGATCGGGATCGTGACCGTGACCGCGACCGTGAACGCGACCGTGAGCGAGATCGCGACCGGAATCGTGGCCCTGATCAGCACCGGAACCACTATCACAACCGTGACCGCGCCTACGACCGCGCCTTTGACCGCGACTACAATCGCGACTACGACCGCTCGTCTCGTGGCAATGACCATTGGCGACCGACTAATAACGATGCATCATCCTACCGCAGCTCCAACGCCTATGAAATCCGGCCGCCGCAGAGCAGCTTCGACTTTCGCGTTCCCAGGCCCGCCGGCATCGGGCCTCTACCTCCGCCTCGCTCTGATAGTCACTCCGACTCGGGCCGCCGTCGCGCTGGCCCTGCACGACTGCCCCCGCGTCCGCGCTGGCAGCCTCCGAACCCGTCGGAGCGCGCCCTCGTCTCCGGCACCGCCTTCACCGTCCCTGGCCTGCGCATCGGCGACGCCGCTGCCGCCAACAAGTTTCGCAAGCTCGAAGACCTTTCCGACGACGACGAGGTCGAAATGGACATGTCTTCGCCTTCGTCGGACGGAAAACCCGCAGCCAAGCGTCCTCGCACCACGGCTCAGCCCGACGCCGAGGTCGCTCCCAAGTGGTCCAATCCTGATCCATACACCGCTTTGCCTTGTCCCGATGAGACGGTGACGCGTCCCAAGCGTGACGTGATCAAGCTCATTCGCAAGGCTCGCGTGGAAGAGACCAAGCCGGTCTCCGACGCTCCTCCGGCCGCCGAGGATTTCATTTCATGCGACTTCAGCAGCGATGGAGAAGAGAATGGAAAGAGCGTCAACAAGATTCCCATCTCATTCCAGCTGCCTCCGCGCCCGCCTGTACCTGTACCTCAACGCTCTCAAGTCATTGACCTGGATGACGGCTCGGGAGATCTCGGCTCCCGTAAGCGAACTGCCGACGACGAGATCAAACCTCCCAGCTTCGGTCAGCCCAGAAAGGCTCATTTCAGGCCGTCCAAGGCCTTGCTGCTACCCGAGTGGCGGCCTGTGAGCGGCGAAAACCCGTGCCCTTGGCCTGCCGCTGAGCCTCTGGAGGGGGATGACGACACGGCAGTCCGGCAAGTGGCCTTTTTGTTCCATTGCAAACTTGACACGAAACTAATATTCGGTCAACAGCAGACTGCACAAGGAGGTGTTGGAATTCTATGACTTTGTGAGGCCGAGGGAGTTTGAGCACGCCATCAGGACCAGGCTCGTCCAGAAACTGGCCGAAGCTTTGAAGCGCCAACCGGCCTTTCGCGATGCCAACGTCAAGCCCTTTGGCTCCTTCATGTCTGGTCTCTATCTCCCGACGGGCGACATGGACCTCGTCGTCTGCTCCGACAGTTATATCAGGGGAGGACCACCCATCTACCTCTCCAAGAAGAAATGGCTTTACGTCTTTAAGCGCTTCGTCTTGGATTCTGGCATCGCCCAGGAAGGCTCCGTCACAGTCATCGCCCAGGCTCGTGTGCCCCTCGTAAAGTACGTCGACAGTCTCACCGGTCTCAGAGTCGACATATCCTTTGAGAACCTGGGAGGCGTGGATGCCATCGAGAACTTTTTGTCCTGGAAGCGTGACTATCCGCAGATGCCTGCGCTAGTCGCCGTCATCAAGCACTTCCTTCTCATGCGCGGCCTCAACGAGCCCGTCAATGGTGGTATCGGTGGTTTCTCCGTCATTTGCCTCGTCGTCAGTATGCTACAGTTGATGCCACAGTCGCAGAGCAAGACTTTCCAAGGCGATCATCATCTCGGTGACCTTTTGCTGCACTTTTTCGAGCTCTATGGACGCCAGTTCGATTATCGCACCCTGGCCATCTCATTGACGCCCCCCATGGGCTACATCAGAAAGGTGTGACCGCGGCTGCCCTCCGTCCCCCGGCGCCGTGTTCCTCTTGACTAACAGTGACAGTCGGATGTGGCGAGAGTGACGTACAAGAACCCCGATCGACTCTCCATCATCGACCCCAACAATCCTGCCAATGACATTTCCGGCGGTTCATCCAGAACGCAGGGCATCTTGGCCCATTTCCGCGACGCATATATCGATCTGCGAAAGAGCATGAACGATGCGACGCGGCACCAGGATAAGGAGGGACACTTGCTGGCCGTTATTCTCGGGGGGAACTATTCGTCGTTTCGAGAACAGCGAGACTATCTCAAGCAGGTCCACGAAACGATGATGCCGCCATGCGATGACCAGAAGTTTATCGGCTGAGCGGGGATTGCGACGACCTTTGCCTTTGTGAACGCTGGAGTTTGGGGCGGGGGATATGGCCTTTTGCATCACTTCATCCTTGCTCTTCCCTTTTTATACCACCCTTTTTTTCTTCTTTTTGCTCGATGCTTTGACACTACACCTATAAGGACGGAAAGGGTTTCCTGGAAAGGGTTGGACCCTTGACCACGCAGCAGAGGACGGACGGACGGACGGAACGAGGGCTGTCTGATGTAACTATGATAACGAAGCACGACGATCATCCCCCCTATGGTCGATTTCATCTCCCGGAGATGCGGTGGAGGGCAATCGCCTGAGATGGAATGGAGGGAATTGATCGCCTTTGGGGCTGAGGTTGTCGTTGATGGCTGACTTGACTGCAGTGACGTTGGCGCGTGAAGGACGTGATGAAGTCGAGGATTCGCTGACTCTCCCCTCCCTCCCCTTTTCTTCGTCTTCTCCTCCTTCTCCTTTTCCTCCTCCCCATTCCCGTTCTCCTTTCACCCTCTTTACCCCTTGCCCTTCTTCTTCTTCTTCTTCCTTGATCAAGGATTCACTCGAGAGGCACTTTTTTTTTCTTACTGTGCCAAGAACCACTCGAGAGGCGCGTGTCTACGGAGACCAGCCCGCCGCTCTTTTTCTCGTTGCAGCCTCCGCGTGCCGCGGGGATGCGAGGAGGAAGAAAGAGAGAGGGAGAAAAAAAAAGGCGCCCTTATTAATACTTCAGGGGGGGAGGCTGGCGAGAGGAGGAGCCTTTTTTTTTTTCCCACCTAGGTATGTACGATGGAAGGCTGTGGTTGTTTAGCTCGACTGGATGGTCTAGAACTCTATCAGGTAGGGGGGGGGGGGGGGGGGGGGGGGGGGGAAGGGGGGGGGGGGGGGGGGGGAGGGGGGGGGGGGGGGGGGGGAAAAAG
>PDHQ01000005.1:148436-189386 GCA_003339415.1 Ophiocordyceps camponoti-saundersi (nom. inval.)
TTTGTATCACCCGCCGCCCCCGACTGGTCTCTACTTCTCCCCCCCCCCCCCCCCCCCCCGCCGCCCTCCCCCCTCCCTTCCCGCCTCCCCCCCCTCCCCCCCCCCCCCCCCCCCCCCCTTCCCATCCCTCTCGGTTCCCTAGTCATTGGACGTCTAGCCTCCGTGGGAAGACAAAAAGGAAAACAATGAAGGTCGCTTGCATCGTCGGCGCCACCGGCAACCAAGGCGGATCCGTCGCCCGACGCTTCCTCCAAGCCGGCTTCCGAGTCCGCGCCCTAACACGCAAGCCGTCATCAGCACCGGCCTCGGCCCTCGCCGCCAAGGGGGCCGAAATCGTCACGGCCGACCTAGACGACGTCGAAAGGCTGAAACAGGTCTTCGCCGGCGCCAATGTCATCTTTTGCGTCACCAATTACTGGGAGCCCTTTTACCGCTGTCAGGAGAGAGGCGCGAGGCGGGCTTTCGCCGGCGACGTCGAGAGGAAGCAGGGTATCAACGCGGCCGACGCGGCGGCCTCGACCGTCGATACGCTCGACCCCAACGGCTTCATCGTCTCGACGCTCAGCCATGCGGGAGAATGCAGTCGAGGCCGGATAAGAGACCTCTACCACTTCGACGCCAAGGCCGACGTCTTCCCCGGCTATGTTCGACGAGCCCATCCGGCGCTGGCGGCCAAGATGTCGTGCGTACAAACGGGATATTTCTTCACCAGCTTCGAGATCCTTCCCCGGTCGTACTTTGCCAAGGCCAACGACGGCACCATCGAGATGGCCTTCCCCACGGCCGCCACCAAGCCCGTCCCTCACCTCGATCCCGTCGGCGACATGGGCAACTTTGTCTACGCCGTGAGCCAGATGCCGCCCGGCCGCGCTTACATGGCGGCCGGTACGACCTGTCCGTGGCCCGACTTCCTGACGACTTGGGGACGCGTGGCCGGCTACCGCGTTCGCTACCGCGAGATCTCGGTCGAGGAGATGACGGAGGCGACGCCTGATCGGGAGCTGGGGGAAGAGGTGGCTCCCATGTTTTCTTATTCGTCCGATCCGGGTTATGACGGTGGTCGCACGTCTTCTCTACTGACGGCCCAAGATATCCGAGCGGTGAGTCGAGAGCCACTCGTCCGGTCTTGGGAGAGATGAACTAACTGTTCTCAGGCTGGCATCGACTGTCCGATGACGACCTGGGAGGATTGGGCTGCTAGACAGGACTGGAAGGCCATAATGCATCGAATATGAAATATGACTGAGTGTCTGTAGATATCAAGCAAAATTTCATCGGAACTTACTTTTGCCGATTCCCGCGACACCTACATACTAGCTCAACGGTTCATTAAGGCCTTCACACCATGGCCCGGACTAACCCTTACCGGGCAACTACCTACCTACCTACCTAGGAACCTACCTGCTTACCTAGTGAGAGCTTCCCACCCGATTATAGCACCGTCTCTGAACCAACGGCGCTCCGGCTAGTGAGGGGCCGGGGAACGACTCCGCAACCCAGTCGTCCACGAGCTCTGTGAGACAAGGATCTCACTGTGCCAACCGTTCCGTCCGTGGCCGGGGCAGGTTGGACGGTGGGCGGTGATGGATGGCACTCATCGATGGAAGGTGGGTGGTGGGCATGGCCTTACTGCTCATCGAAAGGGATTGTCGTCGTCAGCCGTCGACGTAAGATGATGATTTTCTCCAACCCTTTGTGTCGGGAACGTGGCTTGAAGCTGTCGTACTTTGCCTCCATCTTCGGACTCTCCTCATCCCCATATGTATCTAGATATCCGATGAGAGAGAAGAGGAAAAAAAAAGACGCGTGTTCCTTGGAACTCGGCTTCTCGGCTTCAGACATTGAAACCGGCTCACAATGTCAGACAGTCTCTCTCTTCTTCTGTACGCAACGGCTGAGGGACTTGACACCATCGTTACGCGTCTCCGACCTGTCGTCACTACCCGCCTCGTTGGATAGGAGACCAATGACGGATGATGGGTTCGTTTCTCATCCATATAAAGAATGCGGACGTTTCCTCCCCTTGCCACCCTCTTTTTCCCCCCCCTCCGATCTTTTTCAGGCTCCGTCTCTACCATCACTTTTTTTTTTGCCCATCTCGACGTTCTCTGCTATTTCGATCCAACTAACATATATCTGAATCACTCTTTACTCTCTTCTTTTATACCAAAACTCGAAAAACATGCGTGTCGACGCCATCTTCACTACCGGCTTGGCGGCCGCCGCTACAGCAGCAGCTCAGGCTCAGACGTCCAACTACTGGGAAGATTCGACCATCAAGCTTTCGGAACCGACGCCTCAGGTTGACCCGGACCTCTCTCCGCCATCGTGGGCCATCGAGCCTTCTGCGTGGTCCAAGTCGTGGCCTCTTTCGCCGCCTACGTCATCGGCCCAGACTTGGCCTTCGACGCAGACGCAAGAGACAAGCTCATATTCGACTCGGACGCCGTCGTCGTCGTCGTATTCCATTCCTTGGATACTGCGCGGTACTCCTTACCAACCGATCAACTCGACCGTCAGGCCTTCGACCTATCCTCCCCATCGAAACTATACTTCGGTCAATCGACTCGTCAGGCCGACCGGCTCCTCGTTCTCCTCCTCTACCTTTATGACGGCGGTCGTCTCGACATCCATGTCTGAACCGTCTCCCACCACCACTGATGATTCTACGCAGGCCGATACTTTCACATCGACCTCGCCGACGACGAGCACGAGTCAGGCTTTGAGGGTGTCGGCCGCCGATACCGCGTCGGTTTGGTTGGGTTTTGCTATCGGTGTCGTGCTGACTGCTCTGCAGCTGTGACAGAGACCTTTTCTTCTTTCCTTTCCCTGCTCTTTTTCCTTTCCCTTTTCTCTTACTTCTTCTCTTTCATTCCTTTTGGACGAGCAAAGGTGTTGTCGGGCGCTCGTGGGAGGCTTTCTTCTTTCCTTGTATATGTCAATGTTTGAAACGAAACAACGTACAATAGCTACCTACAATGAGAGAGGAATCATCGATCACGGGCTCTCACCGAGTCAAAGTAACAGACGGACACGAACGTTTGTGTGCATCTGTCAAAGACGACAGAATGCACACATACATATATGTAGTCCGTATATCCGGATGTAAGGCCTGTGTCAATCAAGCGTCCCGCGGGTACTGAAGGGGGTTTGCTTTATCCTTTACCCAAGTCTGAAGAGATGACGGGAAAAGTACATATGGCAATCAAGTAGAGGGAAGATGCCCCATCTTGGCTCAGCTAGACCAGTAACGCTGTGGTGAGCGCGTGTGCCGACGGCATGGGCACATCGTCAGAATCTCAAGGCCTATGGACCTACCCTAGAGAGCAACCTCATCATCGGAAAACACGTGTATCCCTCATTTAATACTATACCTTGAAAGAGAAGCCTCATTCTCACTTCAACCATCCCTCCCCCTCCCCCTTCTCTCCCCCCCCCCCCCCCTCGCTGAAGAAATTCAACCTCATACTTGGACCCGACCATCACCGCCCTCCCAACCCCCCCCCCCGCGCGCGTCCCCTCCGAACCCAAGAAACGAGGAACCCGCCCCCGCACCATGTCCAACTTCTACAGCACAGCAAACAACAACTACGCACCCTCCGGCGCCGCCCAGAACCTACAATTCTACCCGTCCTCCTACGCCGCCCCCTCCGCCCCCGGCGCCGTGCCCCCCTCGTCGACGCACCACCAGCACCAGCAGTCGTCGTATGGCTACGGCGCCGGTCCGGGCCCGGGCCCCGCCAGCTTCGGCGTCTCGGGTCGTATGGGCGAGCAGGCCGGTCTCCGTACCGGATGGTTGGCTGCCTTCTCTACGGAGGGGTATGAAGGGGAGCCGCCTCTGTGGGAGGAGCTGGGCGTCAACTTTGGTCATATTCACAAAAAGGTTTCTACTACTCTTCTTTTTTCCACTTCCGTCTTGCTGGGAATCAACCTTTCTCATCCTCCAAGTACAGACCCTCGCCGTACTCAACCCCTTCAGACACATCGATCAACACCTAATGGACGACTCCGACCTCGCCGGCCCAATCCTCTTCTTCCTCCTATTCGGAACCTTCCTCCTCTTCTCCGGCAAGGTTCACTTCGGCTACATCTACGGCCTCGCCCTCCTCGGCTCCACCTCGCTACACATGATCCTGTCGCTCATGTCCCCCTCAGAGCTGCAGCAGCAGCAGTCCTCCTACCACCCGCAGTACAGCAGCGATCCCACCGCACAGTCTTCGATGCAGCACGACGCCGGCGGCCACTTCTCCTCCACCCTCACCTTTCCTCGCTCCGCCTCTGTTCTCGGCTATTGCCTGCTGCCCCTCGTCGCCACCAGCCTCTTCGGCGTCGGCATGCCCATGGACACGCCCCTCGGCATCGTCCTCACCAGCGCCGCCATCGTCTGGTGCACGTACAGCGCCAGCGGCATGTTCTGCGCCGTCGGCAGGATGAAGGGCATGCGCGGTCTCGTCGCATACCCTCTTGCCCTCTTCTACGTTGGCTTTGGCATCATTGGCATCTTTAGCAGCCGCGGCAGTGGCTCTCTCGCCCATGCCGCCGCCAAGCTGAACGTCTGATGCTGTCTCTCGCTTCCTGTACAATGTACCTACCTATATTCGTATCGCCTCCCTCTGCGCATTAGGCCCTGTCTCTGGGAAAGGAAAACATCGCCGATGCGAGCCGGGCGCGTCACGTCCTGCGTCCAGCGCATTGTAGATAGATGACAGTCTTTGCCCGTAGCCACTATTGAAATCGAGCACGTCACTCGGTCACACGAACGAAGACTTTGGCACACATGAGTTGGCTTTGCGACTGCAATAGCCGACGGTCCTCTTGACAAGCTTATGGCCTTGTCTTGGGCCTTCTAAATACAAGTATCCTCGCCAGTCCTCAACCTTGTGGACAAACGCCAAACAATGCAGACCCCCGCTTCCCTGCGGAACTCCTCTGTTCTCCCGCTCGATGTAGCGGGGACGACAATAATCCAACACCGTTGTCACGCCGGACATATGATACAGAAAATTAACATCACACATCTGTCTTCTGGGGGGCCGCCAACCGCGAATAGCGCAGGTCGTGCGGCTGGCAAGCCCCCCCTCCCTTCTCCTCCCCATTCCTCCCCCTTCCCCCACCCCCTCCCCCCAACGGCCACCGATGGCGTTAAGCCATCAGTGGCCGTTGAGGCCGTTCGTCTGGGGGGCCGTGGCCTCTTCGGCCTCGGCCACGGGCCCCCCAGCCTCGTTGGTGTTGGCCTCCGGGGCTGAGGCCCCGGAGGCGGCGTCGGCCGTAGCCCCCTTGGGTTGGGGGGCCACGGCCTCCGCGTTGTCGTCGGTCGTGGCCTCCGGGGCCACGGCCATTGTGTCGGCCGTGGCCGTGGCCTCCGGAGCCACGACCGAGGTGTCGTTGGTTGTGGCCGTGGCCTCGACCTTGGGGTTGTTGGTCGAGGCCTGGGCCTCCGAGGCCACGGCCTTGGAGGGGCTGTCGGCCATGGCCTCGGGGGCCACGCAGATGACGACGGAAAACTGGCCGCCTGCGTAGGCGGCGATGATCTTTTTGTCGCGTATGGCCGAGTTGTCGACCAGCGTGGGCGTGTGGACATCGTCCATTGTACCTAGGCCTGTCTGGTAATTGGCCGAGAAGCCCCAGGCGTAGACTTTGCCGTCGCGCGAGACGGCAAAGCTGTTGTCCGTCCCGGCGGCGACGGATGCGATGGCAGGAATATCTGGCAGATATGGTCAGTTAAGAACAAAAAAAAAGGCGGTAGCGAGGGGTTCCAACATACCTTTGTGCTTGCACGGCTTGGACAGGATCCGAGGCAGCTCGCGGTCATCAAAGATGATATCTTCCTTGGCGATGGAGCCCAGCTCGAAGCCGACCTGGTAGCCGTCGATGCGGCCCCAGGTAAGAAGGTCGCCCGAGTGGGAGCAGGCGACGGAATGGTGGACGCCGCCATCGATGTCGGCGATTTTCCAGTCGTAGAGCGTCGTCAACTTGACGGGCTTGAGGATGATGGCGTTGTCCTCGCCGACATTAGACTCAGCCCAGATCTCGCCAAAATTGTTGAGGCCCCAGCCCCAGACTTGGCCGTCTTTATCCAGGGCAAAACTATGATAGCCTCCGCAGGCAATCTTGACAATCTTGTTGCGGGGAAGGCCGACGCTCTGAGGAAGCAGCGACGACATCTTGTTGCGCTCGATGATGCGTCTGCCGAGCTGGTTCTGCTGGCCCGAGCCCCAGGCCAGAACGGCGCCCTTGGTGTCGAGAGCCAGAACGTGATTGGCTCCAGCGGCGAGCGACTTGATGTTCTTGAGGCCCGGGATCAAGATGGGCGTCATCTGCGTCTTGATCTTGTCGGTGAAGCCGAAGATGCCGTCGTCGGAGCGGAAGGTGCCCCAGCCATAGACTTGGCCGTCCTCGGTGAGGACAAAGGTGGCGCTGTCACAGGCCACGACCTGGGCAAACTTGGTACCCGGGGCGAAGTGGTCGGCCGAAACGGCAGTGGGCGTACTCTCCAGGGGGTTGAGGCCCGAGTCGTCACTGTCGGAATCAGAATCCTCAGAAGCGTCGACATCGCGCAGACCGCCGCTCCAGGCTGTGTTCCTGCCGAGGGCACCGTTGTCGTTGACACCCCAAGTGAGGATGATATTGTCGCGCGTCAAGGCGACAGAGTGCATACCGCCGCAGGCAATCTGAACTACTCCGACATCCTTGGCCGACAGGTACTTTTCGTTGAGGCGCGGGCGTTTGACGTCGATAGGCTTCTTGCCGTCAATGCGGGTGCTGCCGAGGCCAAGCTCGCCGGCGGAGCCCTCGCCGAAGACGTAGATTTCGAGGACCTGGGTGGGCGCCGAGTTGATCTTCTTACCAATCGCGGCGACCTTGGGCTTGGGCTCGAATTTGGCCTTCTTAGGCTCACCCCCAGCGATGGTCTTGATATCCTCAGCGACGTCGGCCTTGGTCTTGGATCCATGGGCGGTCTTGGCCTTTTCGAATTCAGGCTCTGCCTTGGAGACAGCCGCATTCTTCTTGGACGTAGCCGCGGTCTTGGCCTTTCCAGACTCAGGTTTGGACTCTGAGGCAACCTTGTTCTTCTTCGACGAGGCTGCGGTCTTGGCCTTCTCGGACGAGGATTTGGACTCGGATGCAGCCTTGTTCTTGGACGAAGCTACGGTCTTGGCCTTCTTGGCCTGACGCTCGTCCTTCTCGGGCTCGGTCTTCGACTCAGTAGCAGCCTTGCGCTTCTTGGACGGTGCTGCGGCCTTTGCTTTCTTGGGCTGCGGCTCACTCTCGTCTGACTCAGACTCAGACTCCGACGATGCAGACTTGCGCTTCTTGGGAGCGGGTGCCGTCTTCTTTTTCTTCTTCGGAACAGGCTCGCTCTTTTCGTCCGACTCCGACTCCGACTCAGAATCCGGGGACGCAGCCTTGCGCTTCTTGGCAGCTGTTTTGCTTGACTTGCTCGCGTTGGTCTTCGCAGCGGCCTTGGCGACGGGCTTTGCGGTGTTCTTCGCGGTGTTCTTCTTCGCGGTGTTCTTCTCCGTGGTCTTCTTCTCCGTGGCCTTCTTCTCCGTGGTCTTCTTCTCCGTGGTCTTCTCTCCGTTGGTCTTGGATGCAGCTGCCTTGGCGACGGACTTTGCGGCAGTGGTCTTGGCGGTGGGTTTCGTAACGCGGTTGGACTGACGCGTCTTGGTGGAAGCAGAAGCCGACGACGATGCTCCGGCCGCTGCGGCCTTGGGAGCCGCTGACCTAGCTCTCGAAGGCATCCTGCTTTTCTCTCCTACTTGTCTTTCTTTCTGATGTGAATGTGGGGAGGCGGTGTGAAATAGGACGTCGTATCGTGACGTCGATAAAAAGTTTCTGTGACCCGAAACCGGAAAATGAGGAAAAAGACTAGAGTCCTTTGCTGTTGTCGGTGGGTAGGTGTGATATCGGATGTCGATCGTATCGCGACGTGGCTCAAGAGTATCTATGACTCAAGAGCGGAAAAGGTAGAGAGGCAAGGGGGGATGACTGGATGAGTGACAAAAACGCGTGAAAAGGCCGAAGTGCGAGTTGTCGTAGAGTCTCGTACGTATCGCGTCGAGAACGAAAGCTTTCTGTGAGCTGAAAGCGCGGGAGAGATGATAATAAAGGCTTCCTGTGAGCTGAAAGCGTGGGAGAGATGATAATAAAGGCTTCCTGTGAGCCTGAAAGCGGGAGAGATGATAAAAAGGCTTTCTGTGACCTGGAAGCTGGAGAGATGATAAAAAGGCTTTCTGTGACCTGAGAGCGGGAGAGATGATAAAAAGGCTTCCTGTGAGCCTGAAAGCGGGAGAGATGATAAAAAGGCTTCCCGTGACCTGGAAGCTGGAGAGATAATAAAAAGGCTTTCTGTGACCTGAGAGCGGGAGAGATGATAAAAAGGCTTCCTGTGAGCCTGAAAGCGGGAGAGATGATAAAAAGGCTTCCCGTGACCTGGAAGCTGGAGAGATAATAAAAAGGCTTTCTGTGACCTGAGAGCGGGAGAGATGATAATAAAGGCTTCCTGTGACCTGGAAGCTGGAGAGACGATATAAAGGCTTTCTGTGACTCGAAAGCGAAAGAGAAGATGAAGAGGCGGGAGGGATGATAGATAAGTGACAAAAACGCGTCAAAAAGACCGAAGAGGTAAATGTGCGAGTTGTCGAAAAAAAATTCTCGGAAATATCGCGTCGAGAATGCAAGCTTTCTGTGACTCGAAAGCGGAAGAGAAGATGATAAAGGCTTTCCGTGACTCGAAAGCAGAAGACAAGATGAAAAGGTCGGGAGAGATGATCAGATGATAGATGAAAACGCGAGAAGAGACGAAAGGCAGAAGTGCAAAGATGCCCTGTGCGTTCCGACGACTATCGCGCGGAGAATAAAAAGCTTTCTATGAGTCGAAAGCGGGAAGAGAGAAGAATCAAGGCTTTCCGTGACTCGAAAGCAAAGAAAAACAAGAGTGATAAAGAGCCAAAAGGCAAGAACAAGATGATTGATGAACAGAAGAACGCGAGATGCGACGAAAAGGCAAAGATGCAAGTTTGTTATGAGCTTTTCCGACGTGTCTCGCGCGAACAAAGAATTTCCCTTCCTCTAAAGCGAGAAAGAAGAAGAAAAAAAGCAAAGAAAACGGGCAAAAACGCAAGGCGATGATCAGCTTGCAAAGGGGGGCAACAAGAAGACGCGTTGCAAAACGACGCGAAGCAGAAGACTCGAGATGCGTGCGATGCAAGAGATGCGATGCAGAAGTGAAGATCAGAGTGAGAAATGCGTGCGTGCAAAGAGGCTTTGGTGATGGATGGAGATGGATGGGATGGGAAAAACAAGAGAGAGGTGAGGATGAGGATGAGAAAGCTCTCTCGAGGAATTTGAAAGAAAAGAGGAAAGAAAGGTGGGGGGCAGTCTTGCTCCCCTGGTACGTACTCCCCCCCCCCTTCCCTTTCTAGCTGCCAGGCAGCTGCCGAAAGAGCACGGGTGGCGTGAGCCCAGTGACGCTAGGCCATATCGGGCCGGTACAGAATATAGGTGGCAGGGGTAAACCGGGAGAACATCGGGAATCATTAGTCACCCACTCTCTGGCTTGCCAGCTGCTATAGCCTATGCGTACGGAGTATCCGTAATCCGTAGAGCGGAACAGATTCCCGCCTATCCTTTGCAATTGGCCTTGAAGAGGCTTTTTTTTTTCCTTTTGTCCCACACAAGGTTGCTTTACGGGAAGCTCACGATGCAACAACCAAGCTTCTTTTTTTCTTTCTTTTTGTTTCATCTCTTTCCTGTTAATCCCCTGCCTATCCGAGAACATTCCCGTCATTATCGTGTCGCGTTGTCACCCTCGTAGTCATCAACCCTTCACCCAATAACCACCACCCCTCCTTAAAAAACAAAGCCTCGCCATAACGCCATACAAAGAGATCAGTAACCATCCCTTTTTCGCCCCTCTTTACTTTGTCGTCGTAAAGTCCGTCTCTGTGGCAGGGTTATAGCCGCCGTCATGAGCCTTTTCGCATGTGCATGCTCCTATATCGTCGGGTTAGTCACTTACTCTCTCCGTTGAGTACGGCAACGACAACGGGAATTGAAGTCAAAGTGCGCATGTATGCAAGTAAATAGCTAGACAGCACAACTAACCTGCTGGGCGAGCGCCACAGTCGCACGTCGAGCCACTGGGCTTAATGTTCTCCGTCGCGGCGCGGTCGCACGTGCACTCGCCAGCGGGACGAGCTCGACACGAGCACCGGGGCCCTTGGACAGTGTTCTCCTGAGCGGCTTTGGCGCAAGTGCAGTGGAGGGCAGACTGCTTGCCGCAGGAGCAGGTGGCTTGTTGGGCTGAAGAATTTCTGGCCATCAGCTTTCTTCACTGGCTCTCCCACACATGGAAGCTGTTGTTGGACGGTCGTATCAGACTTACCGCAGGCACATTCCTGGGCACCGCCCTTACCACAGCAGGTTGAAGACTTGGAGACCATGATTGAATTCTGGAAGTGAAATTACTCTTCGATAGATTGAAGTTTTCTTAAATGAAAAGCAGTGTGGGATTCGTTGCGGATCAGACAACAAGTGCTGCTTGATGCTTCTGTCTTTAATAGTTGGGCCTTCTCCCAGGTTCGGGCGTTGCTTACGAGGTCCTTGTCTGTGATTGGCTCAGGGGTACCGAGATCTGGCCACTCAGAGATCGTGTATTACCAAGCAGAAGCATGGATGCCCCACGAAACCACGACAGGGAAGGGATTAGATCAGCTCGTCCGTTGCTTTAGTAACTCCACCCCGTGGGAAGAAGCGGAACCGGCTAGGACCGTTCCGTGGGGAACGGGTCGCGACGTCATCAGGATCTCTTGTGACGGATGTTGGTGAGCAAGCAGGGTTGGTAGGTAGGTGTCTATGTAGGTATGTATGTATGCCATGCATAGCCGTAGGGCCTTGGGCTCCGTGTCTCGCCTAAGGCACGAGCCTGCCTAGGATCTACGGGCACATACATATATGGATCCATATGCTTGAGAGAGCTCTTTTACCTTGCGAACAAGAGCAATGCTGATTGCTCTCTCTCTCTATATATATATACAATTTACACACATGTAAGGACTGCTTGGCGCCCTGCATATCAAGGTCTGCATCGTCGGCGAAGCTCGGCCAAGGCCTCGCGATCGAGGGCTATCTAACCTGTTCTCGATATCGTTTGCCTCGTATCGTCCGCGTCTTGGCAGTTATCGGCAGTAACCCTATCCAAGAGCTTGTCGTGTCTCTGCGCTTAACGTTTAAACATACGATTACACATATCCGTACATACATACATATGTACAGACAGACATACTAGAGCCAGAGGTGTATAAGCATTCTGTGCATCTTCACAGATCTTTGCAAATATGCTCTCATCTTTTAGCCCAAGCAATATTTCTGAATCATTCCTATGCTGCAGCCCTTTTGTGTTCCACTTGCACAAGCACTTAAGCAAGACCTGCATAAGTTTACAGAGAAGAGGAGAGAGGGAGAGCAGTGTTCCCCCCCCCAATCCCGTTGAAGAATGAAGCATCATATATTCGTCCATATATGCCTTGTATCTCAAGGCTAGTCGTTTACTGCATGTATGTATTTACCTTGATATAGGTAGTTGACGATGTTGCTGAAGATGCAGCTCGAGAAAACCAGTCAATTCCAACATCCCCTCCCCTGCCTCCTCTCACAGCCCAGACAATCCAGACTGTGCATGTCTCTGCCGACAACCAACATGACGCCCACAACTATCCGTACATGGACACACATATAAAGCTGAGCAGGATGAATGCAACGGTCGTCTTACGGCATCAAATAAAGAAAGACAGCGTTACATCTTCAACAGCAACCCGGATTCCAGCCTCGTCTCATATGACACCACCAGCCGAACAAAGGCCTGAGCTCAAGTTACAACGAAAGGGAGAGGCGGCAAAATGAGGTTAAATAAACCTCCGTGTCTAAAAAAAATCCCCAATCAATCGTCTCCACCCCGAATCCCGGCAAATCGTTGCTTTTTTTTTTTTTCCCTTCTTCTTCCCTCTTTTTTCTTCATCCAATGGCACGCAAAAGCGCCCTCCTTTTGGCCGGCGTAAACCCTTGCTCGAATTGGAATACCCTTGTCAAACCCCATCAAAGCCATGTCATCCCGCAATTTATTAAAGAGGGCCCCCAAACCCCTCCCCCATGTTCGGTTTCCCGCGTCATGGGTTAAGGCATCGGCCGTATCCCACATTGGAGAATCGCAACAAAACCCCAAAAAAAAAATCATGGCCGAGGCACAGCGACGTGAATATCAGAAAGCCATCGACGGGCAGGGCAAGAAAGATGGCGTAGAGTGCGCCCCTATAGAGTTGTAAACATTCGACATCTGTTTTTAGAGAGGAGGAGGAGGCGGGGAGAGAGGAGTTTTGGCCTTGAGCTTCGGCTGACTCGTCACAGACATCAGCTGTCACAATACGACTCGGCCATTGAGCGCAGGCTTCGTCTCAAGATCGATCTCTGCGTCATTCCCACCGTTTCACTGCTCTATCTATTCTGTTTCATCGATCGGGCCAATCTGGGTGAGTGATTGCGTTTCTGTCCATCCAATCTACATAGACGTTACAGGGGAGACTGAGGATACATACCTACAAACAGGCAATGCCAAAATCGCCGGCTTAGACGCCGACCTCGGCATGAAGGGGCTCGACTACAACAGCGTCGTCTCCATCTTCTACATCTCTTACATCCTTCTCGAAATCCCCTGCAGCATCCTCTGCAAATGGATCGGTCCCGGCTGGTTCCTACCCTTGGCCACCGTCTTGTTCGGCGTCGCCTCGGTAGGCACCGCCTTCGTGACCAACATCCCCCAGCTCATGGCCGTACGCTTCACCCTCGGCATCTTTGAGACGGGCGTGATGCCGGGAATCGCCTATTACCTCTCGCGCTGGTACCGTCGCGCCGAGCTCGCGTTCCGTCTCTCGCTGTACATTGTCATGGTGAGTACATATGGCTTTCTGCCCCATCTGGATACGCGGCCATGTCCTTTGTGTCTGGCTCGGCTAAGCGTCCTGTCGAGGCACCCATCGCAGGTGCCTTTGGCGGCCTCCTCGCGTCTGCCATCCTGTCATTGGAGAGCTTCGCCAGCCTGCGAAGCTGGCGCATGATATTCGCAATCGAGGGCATCGTCACCATCACCCTCGGCATCATCGCCCTGTTCACCCTCACTGACCGACCCGATACGGCTCGTTGGTTGACGGCCGAGGAGAAGCGTCTGGCCGCGGCGCGCATCAAGTCGGAGCGCGTGACTGCCACCGTCGTCCTCGACAAGATGGACAAGGTCAAGCTCATCCGTGGCTTGTCCTGTCCCGTAACGCTATGCACCTCATTCGTCTTCTTCCTCAACAACGTCACCGTACAGGGCCTGGCCTTCTTCGCCCCTACCATCGTCAAGACCATCTACAGTGGCAGGTCGCTGGTCCAGCAGCAGCTGTACACGGTCCCTCCCTACGTCGTCGGCGCATTCTTCACCCTCTTGTTCCCCTATGTGAGCTGGCGTCTGGACAGGCGTCTGATATTCATCATCCTCTCTGCGCCGCTCGTCATCGTCGGCTACTGCTTGTTCCTCGGCTCTGGTGATCACACGGTTCGTTACGCGGCCACCTTCCTCGTGGCTTCGTCCGCCTTCGCCCTCGGTCCCCTGACCAACGCCCACGTGTCGGTCAACGTGGTGAGCGACACGGCCCGGAGCGCCGCCATCGGCATGAACGTCATGATGGGCAACGTTGGCGGCTTGGTCAGCTCCTGGTCGTTTCTGCCCTTTGACGCGCCGGATTACCATATAGGAAACGGCCTGAACCTGGCTACGGCCAGCACCATACTCCTGATTGCCACCGCCATGCTGTACTGGCAGACTCGGGACAATGAAAGACGACGATGCCGCGATCCGGAGACCGAGCTGGAAGGCTTGACCCGGCAGCAGATTGAGGACCTGGACTGGAAGCACCCCGACTTTCGCTGGAAGACTTGAAGCTGGCTTGCTCACGAAGGAGGATGCGTTTAAGCTGTAGAGAGCAGTAACACGTACATATTACTTCCGAAAGGGAGGCGTCTGAACATATGGTTTGATAGTAATTATTGGCTGGAAAAAAATGACTGACTGAGTTGCACATGTATGTACGAATACTTGATGATTCCAGTGTAAGTGACGCCACCTTCGTCACATCTGCCGTGTCGGAGCTCCGAGCGGGGTTGCCGGGCTCCGAGCGGGAGGTTCGTGACGGCGAGTATTTAAAGCTGCCCTATAATTCGGTCCTCGACATGACATTATCCCTGTATCATTCCTCTGTTACTTCAGTGTTCCAATCATCATGGCATCACCAACCGTAGTCATCATCGGGTGAGCAAGACGGCACATCTCGACTCTTCTAGGCCGATGATAACAATCCTTCAGGGCCGGTGTCATTGGACTATCGTGTGCCGTTCATCTACAGACCAGACTAGCCGAAGAAGACTCTCTCAGGAACCACAAGCTGGTGATGATCGCTCGCGAATGGCCTTCACTCCCTGTTCCCGGCGCATCGACAGCCTCAGTCAACTACGCCTCCATGTGGGCTGGGGCTCATGTCAGACCCGTTCCCGCCACCACGCCTCAGCTACAGCGGGAGGCAAGGTGGCTGAAACATACGACGACGGAGTTTGAACGCAAGATCAAAGCCGAGCCCTATTGCGGAATCACGCAGACCGGCGGCATCGAGTACATCGAGAGCCCGTCCCCAGCCTACATGGAGCAAGACGCGCATGGCTTCGAGGAGGATTCAGGCCTACGAGGCTATCGCCAGATGGATGACAGTGAGCTTCCCCGAGGTGTGGCGCTGGGATTCCGGTACGAAACATTCTGCATCAACCCTCCACTCTACTGCGAGCACCTGCTGCGGCAGTTCCTCCTCGGGGGAGGAAGGGCGGTGCGAAAGGATCTCGGCAGCGAGTGGCAGCCGTTTGCCGAACAGCAGCATGTCGTGCTCGTGATCAACGCGAGCGGCGTTGGCTTCGGTGACGTCAGAAGCTTCCCAACCAGAGGTTAAGACCAAACCTTGACAGCTTTCCATGCAACTTTCTCGGCGTCATTGTCCCGAGGCTGACGTGCAAGGACCAAAAACGGCAGGCCAAACTGTGCTCACGAATCTCGCGATAACCGACACGGTGACCCGACAGCATAAAGACGGCAGCAAGAGTTTCCTGGTCCCACGGTCCTTTTGCGGCGGGACGGTAGTAGGCGGGACGACGGAGGCTCGAGACTGGCGTGATGGCGTCGACGCTACGACGAGAGATGGCCTGCTGGCTTCGGGTCTCGCCATCGGATGCCTCGATGGCGGTGAAGGATGTGGGAAGGCAGTCGTCGAGGTCGTCGCTGACATCGTCGGCCGTAGACCCACGCGCGAGGGCGGCATGAGAATCGAAGTGGAAGAGAGGAACGACTCGGAGCGCGTGATACATGCCTACGGTGCTGGCGGACGAGGCTTCGAGATGAGTTGGGGCGTGGCTCAGGAGGTGACGCAACTTGCGATTCCGTTGCTGCTTTCAACCTTGATTTCGACCTGAGGGATGTCTCGTGCTGCGATGGGTGGGAATAGCTTAGATATAGAGGTTCGATGAATGACTTGATCGAGGGAGAATGATTGGTTGGTAAAAACTTGCGTAGTCTTTCTGTAAGGAGACACGAATCCTTCCGGCTGCAGGGGAAAGCGGGGAGAGAGGATCAGGCAAGGGAGGACAAGGCTTTTGCGGGTCTGATGTTCGTACATATTGCATTGGGGGGGGGAGGGAAGCTCTTGAGCCTTTCAGGCACCGATGATGGAGGTGGATGTGGAGGTGTTGGTGATGGCTATGATGATGACGACGACGACGACGACGACGACGACGACGACGATGATGATGACAACTCGACGATTAGGTGTATACATGCATATAGACCCCGGTGGATATGCTTCCGTGCATAAGTAGGTAGGTAAATACCTAGATAGAGGTAGGCATGTGTCTGTAGGTATGCATGGTTGGTATATGCAGTTTATGTGCCGAATCAGGCCATCATCGAGCTCTCTCTCTCTCTACCTATCACGAGATGACGCGGGGAACTACAAGACAGCTGCAGCGGACATGTCTTCTCCCCCTACCTATCATCATCATCTACCTGCCTAGCTGTATGTATGTATGTATGTCGTCTCCGCATATTGCGACATCATCTGGTCATCTTCCCTCCCCGCTTCTGACAAGTCAAGTCAAGTCAAGAGGGAAGACGAAAAGCTTGACGACAGGCCATCGTCTCCATCCGAGTCTGTCTCCGTCTTATCTCGTCAAAGTCAGTTTCTCACATTGGAATCTACACATACAAAGGAAACATAGCAGAGTCCATCCCCTTTTCCCTTCCTTTCCCTTCCTTTCCCTTCTCCCCCCCCCCCCCCCCCTTGCCATCATCACCAACCCACCCCCCCGTCCGAAACATCAAGCCGAAAACACTCCCCAATCACAACCACACAATGAAGCAAGGCGAAAAGCTAGACCTCCAGACCGTCGAAGTCGCCCACGAAAGCGAAGTCAAAGCCCTCATAGACGAGATGGAGAAGCAGCTCGAAGCCAGCGGCGGCCTCAAGACGGGCTTCTTCCACCTTTCGTTTGAGAATCCGCGACACTTCACCTGGCTTCTCGTCGCCTTCGCCAGCATGGGCGGCCTTCTTTCCGGTCTGGATCAGAGCCTGATCTCGGGCGCCAACCTCTACCTCCCCAAGGATCTCCATCTCTCGGATCGGGAGAACAGCCTGGTCAACTCGGGCATGCCTCTTGGTGCCGTTGGGGGCGCGTTGTTGCTTTCCCCTTCGAACGAGTACTGTGGTCGGAAGGGAGCTATCCTCATCTCCATTGCTCTCTACACCATCGGCGCCGCTCTCGAGGCCGGCTCTATTAACTTTGGCGAGCTTCATTTCCTTGTTCTTCTTCTTCTTCGTCTTCTTCTTTTCCCTCTGCTTCTTACTCTTCACCCCCATCTCTCTTCTTCCTCTCCCCCTTTCATCTCTCTTCTTCTTATACATATACACATCTAACTCTTGATACCTACTCTCAAGGCATGATCGTCGCCGCTCGCGTCATCCTAGGTCTGGGCGTAGGCCTCGAAGGCGGGACGGTCCCCGTCTACGTCGCCGAGACGGTCGAGCGTAGCATTCGAGGCAACCTGGTTTCACTGTATCAGTTCAACATTGCTCTGGGCGAGGTTCTCGGATACGCCGTCGCCGCCATGTTTCTCAAGCTTCCCGGAAATTGGCGCTTCATCCTGGGCTCGTCCCTTTTGTTCTCGACCGTCATGTTCATAGGGTAAGGGTCTGTTGGTTTTTAAATCCTGATTGGGTTCAAAAGGACGGGCTGAAACAACTGACTTGCTTCCTTCTTAAACCGCTTTTGAGGATGCTCTTCTTGCCCGAGAGTCCGAGATATCTCATGCACAAGGGCCGGAGACTGGACTCTTACAAGGTCTGGAAGCGCATTCGAGGCGTTTCCACGTCTGAGTCTCGGTTGGAGTATTTCCTCATGACGGCTACCGTCAGGGAGGAGGCTTTGGTAGGATCAGAGGCCAAGAATCGACGCTTCCCCTGGATGGACTTTTTCACGTACGTCGTCTCTCTCGCAGACGGACAACGATGACAAAAAAAAAGAAGCTGGATACTGACGAAAGAAAGCCTACAGCGTCCCTCGCGCCCGCAGAGCTCTCGTCTACGCCAACACCATGGTTCTCCTGGGCCAGCTGACGGGAATCAACGCCATCATGTATTACATGTCGGTACTGATGAACCAGATGGGCTTCGACGCCGAAAGAGCCAACTACATGTCCCTCGTCGGCGGCGGATCGCTTCTAGTCGGAACCATACCGGCCATCTTCCTCATGGAGAGGTTCGGCAGACGATTCTGGGCCATTACCATGCTTCCGGGCTTCTTCTTCGGTCTCGTCTTGATCGGCATCTCGTATCAGATTCCGATGGAGACGCATACGATGGCGGTAGAGGCCTGTTACCTGACCGGGCTCGTCATCTACATGGCGTTTTTCGGCTCCTATGCCTGCCTGACATGGGGTGAGAAACAGTCTAGGGCCAAGCGAGTAGAAGATGACGATGAGGAGAAAGAAACAAGATGAAGACTGACGCCCAATATTTTTTCTTTACAAAACAAGTGATTCCGTCCGAGGTGTATCCAACTTACCTCCGAAGCTACGGCATGACGACATCCGACGCCCTGATATTCTTCGCGTCGTTCATAGTAACGTACAACTTTACAGCGATGCAAAACGCGATGACGAGAACGGGTCTCACGCTCGGCTTCTACGGCGGCATCGCCCTCCTCGGCCAAGTCTACCAGATAGTCTTCATGCCGGAGACGAAGAACAAGACGCTGGAGGAGATTGAGACGGTGCTGTCGAGGCCTACGAAAGACGTCGTCTGCGAGAACCTGGCGGGCGTCAAGGAGAACGTGAGGGATTTGCTGAGGGGGCGTTTTCGTAAGGTCTTGCTGCCGCCGAAGGAGAGGTCTGGCGAGCTTTGAGGTGGTGAGGCGCTTGGACGGGGGGGTTTGCTGTAACGCTCGACGGTAGTGTGTCTGTGTAGGTATGTATGCCGGCTTCCGGTTTGAGTCTTGGACGGGGCAGAGAAGGGGGGAAGGGACTCTGCGGTGAGTTGAAGCTGAGGAGGTTCCCTGTTGTTGTGCCGGGTTCCTTTTTTTCGGATGATGGACGACTCGCATGTGTGTGTGTGTGTGTAAGTACATATGCAACCCATCTACGGGAGCATGTCTGTATGTATGTATGTATGCATTCTGCAGGCATGTCAGACAGATGGAGGGCGGTCTAGAACACACATGCACACATAGATAGATCTGTACGTCTACAATATGGTGGTACACGCGGCATCTGGCTCTCGGCGGTAGAGACGCTGATGCCGTGTGTGTGATGCAGACGATTCCTCCCCATCATCATTCATCATCATCATCATCCATCCATCCATCCACACTCACACATGTCCAACGCAAGTATCACGATCCCCCCCCCTACCATTCAGTACCCATAAACGAAACACAAGCACAAGCCGTGACAAGGACGAACGAGTTAAGCTACCGAGGTATAGCAGCCTCGGCAACAAAAAAAAAAGGGGGGGGGGGGGGGGGGGGCGGGGGGGAGGGGGGGGGGGGGGGGGGGGGGGGGGCGTGACNNNCCCCCCCCTTACTATGCAGAACCAGAAAGAGAAACACAGCCACAGGCGGGGAAGGGGAAGAGGGGGGGGGGAAGAGGGGGGGGGGGGGGGGGGCGGGGAAAAAAAAAAAAGGGGGGGGGGGGGGGGGGGGGGATGGTCTCACAACGGAAACGGGGGCTCACCCGCCCCAACCAAAGACGGAAAGGCCCGTGGAATATAGAAGGGAAACATGTGCTGCCTCTGGTGTGACAATTGACCGATACATGTATACATACATACAATCTCGCTCTCTCTCTCGCTCTCTCTCTCTCTCTCTCTCTCGCTCTTTCGAAGCCGAAACCTACCTAGTCAGCCAGCAACTACTCCGGACCAGTTCCCATCGCCAAGGAGGAGGGGGGAAAGAAAGAAAGGAATGGATGGATGGATGGATGGATGGTTCACAGGACCCTTGGCTATATACGCTTGTGTTTTCTTGTCCTCTCCACCCCCATGACGAGAAAAGCTACCCTACCTAGGTCAACGTCTGTGCCCTTAACCCCCATGTATTGGGCTGCCAACGACGGTGTCAGCAGTTTTAAACCCCCCAAAACACGAATGAAAAAAAAGAAAAGAAACAGGCACGGGCACTTAGAAAGAAAGAAAGAAGAAAAAAAGGGGGGGGGTCACACGAGCCAAGGCAAAAATCCCCATCAACAGCATCTGCTCAACTACTACGGATACTCCGTACAGAGGAAACACCATGTCTGTACTCCGTAGATAGAGAAGAAGAAGAAGAGAAAAGGTGTGGCAACTAAAAAAGAAACCCTTGCCCGTTTCTCTTGTTTCTCCTTTAGTCGCGGCACAACGCGAGACAAACACAAGCCCGTGGCGGGAAAGGAGGCGTGACCCCGAATATTTTCCATACTCTCTCTCTCTCTCTCTCTCTCTCTCTTTAAGGATTCACTTATAACCAAGTTTGTTACTCCCTATTTCTTTTTTCTTTCATGGCGTTGATTTGAATCAAGATTGAAGAAGGAAGAAAACAAGGTTTCGAGAGGAAAGCCATCTACGGATACGGATGCTCTAAACTCAAGTCAAGCCAAGCCAACTCAACTCAACCCCGACGGTCGTCCACCGCCTTTACATGCTCCTCCTATACAGAAGAACAGAACATACATACCTCATTTGCAGCTATCAACAAACACAGCAAGCACCAGAGATTATTAATCCATCCTCTTCCTCATCCATCTCTCTCTCCTCTCCAACGCCGTCTCTCATTATTCACCACCCTCTTCACCGCTAAATCGCGAAACCAAGACCCAGAGAAAAGATCCAAACGAACCCCCCTGTTCACATCCACACGCATTACCTGCATACATCATCACATACCTACGGCCGGGAATAATATAGAAAGAAAAAAAAAAAAGGCCGTTCGTCTCTCTTAGACCGCTAGTTCGCCCGGTTGAAGTTTAATTGGACTGATCCGGCTCAGGGACGGGAAAGGAAGAGGGAAAAAAGAGGATCAAGGCGGTGTCAGAAACCTCGTTTGATCAATCTTCTACTTCTTCACCGTCTCTCTCCTCTCCTTCTTCATCTTCTCTTCTCTTCTTCAACCTCGTTTGACCTCCTCCTTCTCCTTCTTTTCCTTTCCCCCCACCCTTGTCCGATGCGCCGGCCCGACCCCGACTCCGTCTCCGACACATCCCGATCCGGCACCGCATCCACCTCCTCCTCCTCCTCCGCCTCCTCCTCAACCTCATCCCCCCACCGTCCGCGCCGAATCACCTCCCGAGGCCGAAGCTATCACAACGTCGACCCAGCCCCATCTTCAACATGCGTCCGCCGCCACCAGCCCCTCCTGCACCAAACACGATCCTCCTCCATCGTCCTCCCCCCCCATGAAATGCAACTCCTCAGCACCATCCAAGCAGAAGAGATAGCGACGACAACAACAGCAATACCGCATCCCCTCCCGCCGCAAACAACACACTACTGGACGAGCGATCGTACGCGTCGGCTCGAATACGCAGCTATAGACTCCGCTCCGCGCGGTCTCCGAGGCTGGCTTCGTCGTCGTCTCGGCTTTCGTCCTCGTCACATCCCCTTCGACGACGACTCTGGAAGCGTTCGTCGCTACCGTCTTCACCTCGACGATGACGATGATCATGATGACGCTGACGCTGACGCTGGAGGAGGAGAGTTGTCGTCTTCGTCGTCTTCGTCCGTCGACAAGCGGCGGCCAAGCTGGCAGTTTTGGCGTCACCTTCGCAAGACGAAATCCCTTTAGCTGGTTCTGAAGCGTTTTCAATAGTCTGCTTCCCCCCCCCCCTTTTTTTTTGGTTGTTTTTTCCCACCCCTTCCTGATACCCCGGGCCGGGCCCTTTCCCCCTTTTCATGTATGCAAGCGACTCCCCCCCATCATGAACCATCATCATGAACCATCATTATGACCATTATTTGATAAAAAAAAGTCCCTCCTCCTGTAGTTTAATACACAACCGCATCTTTCTGTACGTGTCTTGTTAATGATAAACCCCACGACTCGCGAGAACCTACACCTTACTAACCTAATTACATACCTACTCAACTCCTCCCCTTAACCCTCACCTCGAGCCCAACCGGCCTCACATTAAACCATCCATCCTGCTTCAGCTCATAGTCTGGCTCAACAAGCTGAAACTCCACCTCCCTCAACATGACAGCCAACACGGTAACGGACCACTGCCAAGCATAACGCCTCCCAATACAGATCCGCTTCCCGTTACCGAACCACTTCCTCGCCCCGGCCCTCATCTCGCCACCCATCCAACGTTCCGGCTTAAACGCCAGCGGGTCGTCAAACGTGCCCGGGTCTTTGTTGACGCCGGCCAGGATGAGGATCATGGCCTGGTCGTGCGCGATCTGGTACTTGCCTCCTCCCAGCACGATCGGGCTCTTATCCTTGCTGGGGATGGGCTCGATATTGAAGCCGGGAGCGGCGCACGATAGACGCAACGTCTCGCTGATGACGGCCTCGACGTATCGCAGCTGAGAGAGGTGCTCGTGTCTGAACTCGCCCCCGCCCACGACGGCTTCAATCTCCTTTCGTGCCTTCTTCTTCGCCTCCGGGTTCTGCTCGAGGAAGAGTATGGCGGTCGCTAGGAGGCACGGCGCCGTGCTGCTCCCGATCGGCATCGAGACCATCTCGTCGATGACCTGCGACGGCGTCAGGCATTTGCCCGTCTGCGGGTCCTTGTCGTTCAGCAGGCCCCGTAGCATGTCGTTCTTGTCCGTCGGGTTGTCGTGCCGGTAACTGATCAGGCTCTCGGCATACTTGCGCATCACCCGGTTAGACCTGTTGAACTTGCCGCTGTAGAAGAGCCAGTTGACGATGCCCAGCCTCGTGGGTCGCATGACGGCTTCCGCGGTCGAGTCCTCCATGGCCTGTATCATCGGATGCTCAGGACCCATCAGACAGTTCAACCTCTTACCGAAGAAAGCCAGCGTCAACGTCTCGAGATCCAACCTAGCAAGATCCTTCCACGGAACGATAGATTTATCCGCCGAAAAGGTCTTCCAAATCTCCATCATATCAAAGGCCAGATCCCGCATCGGTTCAAAGTATCCCGCCACGGCATCCGGCAGGAGATACGGCGTCATGATCCGATGGGCGATACCCCAGCTCTCCTCGCCATCGTAGGCTGTAAACAGCGAGTCGTGAACGGCCGCTCGAATCTCGACGATGGGTCCGCCGACGAACTTTCGGAACCGCTTCTCGTCGCATATCTCCTCGGCCAGTTCGACGCCCGCCACGAAGACGAGCGGCTTGCCCAGAATCTTGATCTGGAAGATCTCGCCGTACTTTTCCGAGAGGCCCTTGAGGGACTCCCACGGGTTGCTGGGGTTGACGTCGAAGATGTTGCCTAGGATCGGCACGCCTGACGGCTGGGGGATGGGTCGAGACATTGCTTGAGCGTATGTATGTATGTATGTCGAGCCTCTCGACGTTGAGGAGGGCGAGCGGGGAAAGGAGAAGGAAGAGGAGATGGGATGAAAAGGGGAAGGGGGGGAGGTCCGTCGACCATCGATATATTCGTACAAACATACATAGACTACTACGAGAATGTGCATACATGGTTTAGGCGTGTGGCTGAAATGGACAAGGGGTGTTTAGGGGGGGGGGGGGGGGGTGTTGCATCCGGGATAGAGTGGAAAACAGCAATGTCGCTAACGGATGCATCACGTCCTGTGTACTACATTAACATGATATATACGACGTAGAGGCCCGCAGATACGGCTGAGCGGTTCCCTCTTTGCATCTCGAGTTATCTGCCTACCTGCAGACGGATATGCATGTACGACCGTATGCGGATCCCCATCTCCTCGGGGTTGATGGTGTTGGAAGAAACAAAGCAGGGGCTCGATTCGGGATATCACCAGTCTCGCATTAGTCCCTCTTCTTCTGCGACAAGCTACCCGTGAATCACCTTTGGTTGGTTGAGCCGATGAGTGAGATGTCATATATGATATACATATGATACGTGGCCCGCAGGGAGTCGCATTGCCAAAGCCACGTCTCTCATTGGCTCCTTTTTCTTTTCCACTCCCTGTCTTTCCGTTCGCGTCTGAAGAGTGAAGACGGAAGAAGAGACTTAACCAGCTTGTGCTACAGCCCACAAGGATGATAGAGGTTAGGTAGGTAGTTTTTTACAAGCCTCAGTGGTGTATACGCTGCTCATTAGCCGTAGAAAATAAGTATCTTTTCATACTAGCTTATATGGAAGAGTACTTGTCCCCTAACAGCCCCTAAAGTGATAGCCACTAGGCCCGGATAGCGAGGTTCTCACAGAATAGCAGTGACTTCGAGAATATTACCGAGAAGTTGAAGTACTTTTATTCTCACCTCTTTAGAGTGAGAGAGTAAGTAGCTATACCCTTGCGTCACATGTAGGCCATGTAAAAAACTAACATCTATCATCCTTGTGGGCTGTACTCCGTACACACATTGCGAATCCGTCCTTTAGCTTCTGCTTCCGCACGGCTATGTGTGTTCACAACTCCCTAAACGACCGTTATCTCGGTACTTGAAGCTCTTGTCTCAGCAGGGAGCGCCGTGTTCCTCACGCCCAGGAATAATGGGATAGGGACTGCAGACCAAAGCGGGAGAAACGAGCCAAAGTGATTACTGACCTGTAAGGAATATGCTGCTAGACCAGGGATAGAAGAAGAGTGCCAGCCGTGCCCTCCAAAGCACCCTTTCCTAAACCCGTAGATGATGACGGCTTGTTGAGTACATAATTGTTTCCATCCCGCGCTCTCGGGGTATCGGGTCGGGTAGGGTCAAGGTCATGGACAAGGGTTACCCGTCCTGCGCGTCGATCGTTGCAGAACTTCCTAATACTGTTCCCTGCGAAAAACATGCCATCTTGCACAACCATCTCCTTGATGACGAGTAGCGAGCCTCCCTCCCTACCTTTACCCGGCCAGAGACGAAAGAATATGTTGCGGAAAGCGCAGCGTCCAATAGGACTCGCTCCCCCCGCGACCTATTCACGTCAGCTCCGTGCGGGCATCGACAGAGACTCGCACGACACTCGCCTCAACCGCCAGCCCGGCCGTCATCTACCCCAGCCAGGCAACAGCTGCGGACTCTTCCATGCCGGTCTGCCTCGGCGTTCATGTATGTATGTACAAATTTATGACCCGCCCGACATCCACGAACAGTCCAGAGGTCGTCACTATCAAGCCATCAATCAGTACGATGCCCTCCTCTCTCCTGTACGGATACAAGACCGATGATCACAAACCTGCGACGAAAGATGTACCAATAGCAGCATCGCTCGCCAACAACGCGTCGCGGACCCTTCTTCCACGCCTGCCACGAGAGTAACATCAGCTTAAACCGGATCTTCAGCCACAGCTTCCGAGAGACATACATACATACATACACCCGCTGAATGCAACGACCACGGCCCACCAGTAACCTGCAAAAATTTGCAGAGGTGAAGAAACCTTACGCCCAGCCAGGAAAGAGGAAAGAGTGAGAATCCGTAGCAGATCAGATGCTCAAAGAGTCTTCCTCTTCCTCGCACACCAGCTGTGTCGCAAGGCAGCGGGTCGTCATGAACCGTACGCCAGGAGTTGTAGCGCCCGCGGGATCCTCAGAAAGGCAGGCATTATGCCCGAATATGTATCCGTAATGTCGTGACTTTTCCAGCAAGTTGAGTCTCATCGTGTGTTTTCACTACGTAGAATTCACACTACGCCTTAGGGTAGCGATGAACCGCCCTGTTCACAGCTTAGTCACACCGGCCCGTCATTTCACCGTCACCCACAACGAGCATCATCCATCCCGCCCTCAGCGCGCCTCCAAGACGACGATCCCACACAGCACCACGTCTTCGTCCCTCCAAGCAAACAGCATGACACGCGCCCAGCAGACAATCTCCCTCGGCCTCCTCGTCTCCTCCGTACGCAAGCCGAAGAAAGAAGTCCCCCGAGAAAAAAAAACCGCATCCGACGAAACTGACTGACGCTCTCCCTCCCCCTTTACTAAAGCTCTACCTCGCCCTCTATCTCGAACTGATACCGCTACCGCCTCTGGTCCAGAATCAGATCGTCCCCGTCGTGCGTTACTCCCTCTTTACTCACCCAATTCCCAACCTCTCAACTCTCCTCACATGCTCTCTCCGTTTGCCCAAGCTAACACTTGATTCCTTGAAACCGTCCCATCATAGCTCCCCTTCTGGGCCCTCGTCTCCTTCGGCGCCCTTCTCCTCTTCCGCCTCGGTCTCGGTCTCGTAACCTTCAACGACGTCCCCGAAGCCCACAAAGAGCTGATGCTAGAGATTGACATGGCGAAAGCCGATCTGAGAACGCTTGGGGTCGATGTCGACTAAAGGCGGCTGGCGTGGGAGTTGATGGGCAGAGAGGATTCATCTAAAAGGGAAGGGAAATGTGAAAAAAAAAAGCTAATTAACCCGTCTTCGAACAATAATCAAACCATGTCGCCATAGCTCGACTTCGGACTCCTCTCTCGTTGCACCCTCTTTCCTCCCATCCGCACACCTGAAACTAATCCCATCCGTATCCCCCCCCCCCCCGGCTTCACCCGTCGTCGCTCAATCCTTGCGTCCCCGCCAGGAGCGCCGTGATTGTCTGCACAGCTTCCTCCCCATCTTGCCCGCCATCGACGAGGTCTCCGAACAGCTGCGGGACCTTACCCAGAACGTCACGCCCGTCCGCCTCACGCCCTGGCAGCCACGTCAATAAAAGGGTCCAAAGAGGAGAGCTCCTCGGCGGAACCATGTAGACTCACACTTTCCCGGCACTCCAACCAATGTCGTAACCTTGCTCTGTGCCTCGCCGGTCCAGTCGAAATCAATCTTCCACTCGAGGCGCAGCAAGCACTCGTCGCCGTCCGAGCCGCGTCCGGCCGGAATCCTGATCTCAAAGGCCTGTTGACCCAAGTAGCGCATCAAGTCGGCCATGGCGCATCGATCCCCTTTCTTGGCCGTTGCTTCAGCTTCAGCCTCTTCCTCGTGTTGCTCTTCTTCCTCGTATTGCTGCTGCTGACCGCGCCGACGGCGCCGACGGCTCTCCCGCATCTCCGTCGCCGTCTTCAACGCCTTGTCCGGCGAGCCCAGGTTTCGGTCCAACCGCAGCCAAAACAATGATCTCTGCTTCGCGACCCGATACCACTCTGCCATAGCCCATGAAAGGATGCCGACGTTTCGCTGCATCGTCCTGTTGCAATCCCCCGAGCATATCTTGTCTACAAACGGCTTCAGCTCGAACCTGGCCGACGGTTCGAGCGACGTAACCACCAGGTCCAGGATGCTGAGACTCATCGCATTAACCGTCATCTCCACCTTGGCCGTGAAGAGTCCCGGCGCGTCGCGGGACCGCAGGGTGACCATGCGCCGCTGCCGCAATGGCCGGCCGGGCTTGGTTGGTAGAACCGCCACGCTGGATTCCACGCTGAAAGGGGTAAAGAGCTGCAGGTAAGGTAGCTCCTCGTCGGCCGTCATGGAAACTGGATGATGAGACTTGATATTGTTCAACTCGCCGCCCTCATCCGTCACCGGTTGATGCGTGCCAAGTGACGGTCGGCCAAAGGGAAGTAAGCCCATCGGGTTCAGGATCGCCTGCGTGAGTTGCTGGGACAGATCTGGCCGAGAGGCTTCGTCCCCGGAAAGAAATTGACGGCGTAACAGGTCCATGACGGCATCTTCATCGATGGGTGCCACAGTCCGTCCCGTAGTCTGCATGAGCCGAAGCCGCTCGTTCTCCGCACCCGCAATCTTCAAGTCGCTCTTCAATTTCGCGATTTCCACCTGTAGTTGGTCTCTCTCTCTCAACTTGTCCTCGTCGGTAGTGTGTGCGGCCACACGACGGGCTTTATTCGTGGAAGGATTCAGTGCAAAGTCGCAAGGTGGTTCAGCTTCTTGGGGGGATCCTGAGGGTGAGCCGCTCGACTTTTTGCTGTTCTCCGCTCCAGACTTTTTACTCGACTCGGATCCAGTCTTCTTGCTCGGCTCGGGTCTGTACTTCTTAACCTGTTCCGTCCCCGGCTTCTTGCTTGGCTGGGCCGCCGACTTCTTCTTTGACCCTGTCCCGGACCTCTTCCTAGTATGCTCGCCTTCTGACTTCTTGCGCTGCTCTGTTCCGGCCTTTTTACTCGCCTCTTGCCCCGGCTCCTTGCTGGGTTCAGCCGCAGGCTTCTGGCTGGGCTCGGCTTGCGGTTCATTGCCTGGAACCACTTCCGATGGCTCCGCCGGCGCCTTCAAAGGCGAGCTTCTCTTCGCCTTGGACTTTCCCTTCCAGCGCGACGGACTAGAATGGATTCCACGCGGCGGCGTCGACAGCATCGGGTCTGGCACCGACGGAGGCAGCTCAGGCTCGGGCGGCACAGGCATAGAGACGCCTGTGACTGGAGACCGACGTAGCGTATGGCCGATGAAAGGATTGAGGTCATCCTCGCCTTCGGGCGCGGGGGCCGGTAGAGGTCTTGGGTTCGGTTTCGCAGCCGGAACGGGTCTCGTCGTCTCCGAGGACCCTTGTTCGGTATGATTGCGCGTCTCGTTCTCGCGCCTGTCCGGCTCGCTAGCAGCAGCCACGTTCTCGGCCGGCTGTTGAGGGGCGAGGAGCTCCGACAAGCTGCGATCGCTGCCGGCATCGCTGCCGCGCCTCGCTGCGGACTGCGAGCCCTCCGGCTTGGAGGGCGAGGCAGAGCGTCTCCGTTCAAGGACCGTCGGGTTGAAGCGTGCTATGCTGGACTTGGTGGGCGATGCGAAAGACGGTCGCTTTCGTCGCGGGCCTGAAGCCTCCAAAGGCTCATCTGCGTGGATCGGTACTGCTGAATGAGGCAGTAACTGCCTGCGTTTCGGAGCTGGATCTTCCATTGCGAAGAAACGGCGATGAATTCGGAGCTCGGAGATGCGAGGGGACAGGGTCAAGGGCTTTGGCTCGGCCGCTCAGGGACGAAGCGGCGCCCGACCGTCGGCCTGAGTGCCCGCTGAACGATGATGTTTCGGCGAGTTAGAGACTCTCATTCCGTGAGAGACTTCTTTTGAGAGTCTCCTGCGAGCACTGCGAGAGAAGGATTATCGCCGAAGCCGACTCGTCACGCAATCAACGTGAACGATCACTGTATCAAGCGAGCTTTTTCGCCGTGCTGTTGTTGACTTAGTTACTAAGGGTGAGTGCGAAGAAGTTCTATACTGTGGAGGGTCGATAGGCGCGACACTGCACGTGACAACGCGTGCAACACGTACTATTCAACATCAAAACTCCGTATCTACCCCTTCAAGGCTATAGCCTATATCTAAAAACTCTATCCAATCCCGATGCCAACAAGACATTTCCGCGCTCTATTTTCCCTTCCCGGAACCGATGAATCTTCACCCACTCTTCTTCAGCTGCTCCTCAAGCTTCTCAACGTGCTCCCTAATCTTCCGAAACTGCCACGGCCAGTCGACGACGTACAAAAACGGCCTGAGGTCGTGCCTGTTGTCGTCCGGGTCATACGGACACAGGTGTATGCTGGGAGTGCAGATGGTGGACTTGTGACGGTTCATGGCGTAGAAGCGGAAGAACCTAAAGACCTTTTCGGCAATCTGTCGCGGGCCGTAACCAGATCGATTTCTCCAGTCGCTTAGCAGGCGAAGATAGGCCGACCAGGGTCCCAGCTTGTCCACCTTCCTCAATGCCTGCGAACCATGGTAAGCATCTGCCCTGTCCGAGGAAGACTAGGTGCTCCCGACGTACCCCGAATACAGAGAGCTCCTCGTACGTGAGTCCCATTTCGTTCTCATCCTCGTCGGCCTGGACGCCGGCAGAGAGCGGTAGCAGCTCGGCCGTGGGGACCGCTTCCAGAAACTCGGTAAGGATAGGGAGATGCCACTTTTCTCTAGCCCATCGCTGGAATGATTTTGCGTCGTTTTTGGAGATGCTTCCGAGAGGTGCGATGTCCGCGGAGCTGGCATCCTACGCAGGTGTCAGTCTATTAGGTGAAGCCGGTGAAGAAGCGGGAGGAGACACGCACATATTTTGTGAAGTAGCCGCGGAGAATCTGTCACAAATGTTAGCGCCGCGCAAGACGAGTCATTTGACGATCCGAATTACCTCGTCGACGTTTCCCGATCCCAGCACCAGCAAGGCCGATCCGGCTCTCGGCAGCTTCCTGGCCGTAGTCGAAAGTTGGGCAAGCGAGTAGGCAACGACCATCCGGCTGCGTGCTTGAATATTCTGCTTGGCCAAGTTCTCAGATCGTGTGCCGCCTTCAACCTCGTATCGCGGCGTCATGCCCAGCGCCTTATCCACCATGGCCTCGTGCGCAGTGACCGTCTCATCGATGGTGATGCTGGAGTGATATGCACCAATCGTCTCGGCCAACCTCCTGGCTCTATCCTCCGTCTCTGCCGAAGAGTTGACGGTCCCCATGTAGCAGGTGTGGAGGAGGCGTCCCACAATGCTCTGAGGCGTGGTAGGGACAAAGTCTTTGTCGCCCGTCACCTGCTGAAGGTCCCGCAACGTCGTCTTTTCGCCGGCATTGATCGACGTCAACACCAGTCGGGCCATGCCGTATACGAAGAGGGCCACGGTTGAGCTGTCGAGGCCACCGGACAGGGCTAGGAAGAAGCCGGCAGAGTTTGTGCGCGTCAAGTACTGCCACAGGAAGACAGCTGTGGCCATGTGGATTTCTGCCATGGGGTTCAGGACGTCGATCTCCATGGGCCGTGTGATTTCTGGTTGGTTAGATAGCCAAATCTTGTCGACGGGCCGGGATAAGACGAGTTCGCAATCGACGCGAGGAAATTCAGGTTGCTGAGCGGCCTGAACATTTCTACTGATGCTGCAGCGGTAGCTGCGGACCTTTTCGATGTCGACCGTGGCAACAGTTACTTCAACGGGTGCCAGGGAGAACTGACTTCCTTGGGCCAAGACTTCGCCGTTCTGGATGATCATACTACTCCCGTCGTGTAGCATGCGGGCCTCGCCATCAGTACCTGAAGCAGTCAGTCGAAAGCACAGGTTTGAGTTTTCATGTCTAAATGGCATACCCGTAGCATTGGCGTACACATAGATGCCGCCGAGCTTCCTGGTGGAGTTGGCAATGAGCTCCAGTCTTGTTCGAAGTTTCCGAAGCTCAGCTAGATGGGGGGGGGGGAGGGTTGTCAGCGCAGGAGGTGCCTTGGGGGCAATAGTTGGGACATACCGTGGGAGGCACTGGAGTTGAGAATAATTTCGGCCTACCAGCTGGTCAGTCACGCGAGCACAGACGAGTAAAAGACTTCGGGGAACTTACCCCATTGAGGCCGGAGAAGATGGATGGATTGAGGGGAACAAACATCTCCTCGCAAGACTCGCACGTCACGGCAGTATCTTTCGTGGAGAGGATCATGTCGCCGATCGGCACCGTTCTCTGACCCGTCACTTGTTGAACAACAGTCTCGAGATAGTACGTCTCAATCTCCCTCGGCTTGCTCCAAGCGGTAAAGTGTCTCGCCTCGCGGTAGAGGCCGTCGTTTGCCAGGGCCATTTTGGGCCTGATGCAGAAGATCTTGCCATAGGTGCAAAGGACCCGCGCATTGTAGCGAACATTACGATGCCGCACCCCAAGCTGTCATGTTTTTTTTTTTTGCGTATCGTCTCCCTCTGTCAGCAGGACTCCGTGTATCGAATGAATTCCGCATATCAACTGACACCAAGGTCGATGAGCATGTCCTTGCAGACCTCATCAGACAATATGTCTGCAACAACCTCCCAGGAGTGCAGGAAGGTGTCACCTGCGAGGTCGAGATATCAGCTGCGCCGAGATTCGAAAGCGACTGGTTATGCTACCGACCCTCTAAGTGATGGTCAAGACAGGCATAGCCAGGGATCTCCAGCTCAGGCCCTGTTCTCAACGTGGCGCCCTTTTCTTTGGCGACGCGGATCGATTCGAGAATCCGGTCACGATTACCGAGGAAGTCCAGCGGTACACTCGGGAGAGTGGCCGCGGCGACGGTCACCAAGGAGGACATGGTGGACTTTTAATGGTAGCCTTTGGTTGGTAGTGAATCATTCGAATGTAACGCCGATGGCGGAGAGGGAGAGAATGAGGTAGGTGGTGGACAGTCCGGGACTGGATCATGTATGATCCGATCCATGATGTGAACGTCATGAATCATGAAGGAGGAAGCTTCAGAAACGACATTGGGATGCTCTATGGTTTGGTTCTAGTGTATGTACATGAGGCATGGCTGTCAGTTATCTGTCCGATATCTATCTTGTGCAATATATCATTATATGAAGAGAGAATATTGTCCAAAGTTCCCGAGACGAGTTTCTCTCTCGGCCTAAACCGATGGATAGCCTTGACCACCTCATAACCCAGAAAATTCGACCTCACAGGCTCACTATGATCGAATGTTACTTTTTCATCACGTGGAAGAAACCTCAATCTCTTGCAATTTTTTTTTCTTCTGCCAAGAAGGAGGTCGGCGCCATCCGTGTCACTGCATAGGAAGAGAACATACCAAGACATGCCTCGGTGGTGTGTCTGTACATACACACACACTTGTGTAGGTATGTGGTATGTATGTGTGGATGTATTTACGTCTAGCCGCGTTACTATCATCCGACGCTTGCTTTCTTCGCTGCCTGAAAGTGCCAAGACGTTTTCTATTCCGCCATTCCTGCGTCATGTAAGTGTGTATGTATGTAGGTCAGTATATATCTAGTACTCTGTGGGAGCACATGCCCATGCATGCATGCAAATATGGATGTACATATGTATGTGTGTGCATATGTAGGTAGCATGTAGTGGCAGACGAGTGCGGAAAGTAATCTTCAACTCTCGGAGCGTCTTGGCCCTCCGAGTCATCTCGGCCACGAACGCCGAAGTTGCATGCAAATCATACACACATACTGCATACATTCATGAACCGAATGGAACGACGGGACGGGCCCGGACAGCACAACACGTGCAGCGGCATTCTAACCTACATACTTCTTTTGCTTTATCTTTATAATCTCTATCTATCTCTGCTCATCTTGTTTCTTTCGATCCGGGGAAAGATTTGAATTAGATGGAATTTATAACGTGCGGAGATAATTCGACATCTAGTTGTCTGGGGAAGCAACCAAGAAAAAAAGGGCCGAGGATTAATATAGGATAAGCCGACTCCAGCTTCCGTCCGTTGAGGATTATACACGAGTGTTTAGACTCATCATGTACGTGTGTAGGTATGTATGTGTGTACGTATGGATGTAAAACTCACCAACTCCGGCTAGCCGATCGGTCCGCCCCAGATCTCCCCATAGTTCCGAATCCCGCGATTCTCGACTCGTCCGCCAACAAAGTTCCGTCTGGGGCTATTTCAGGCGTAGACATGCGCTCGGACCGAAGCCAACTTGGCCATGATCCGCGCTTTGTAAACTGCAGAGTACGAAAAACAAAAGACAGGGAAGAAGAAGAGAGAAAGACCCCTTGAGCGAGCTTGGTCTTCCATTATAGATAGGAGACGGTGGCCCGGCACATTGCGTCGCATGAGTGGATTTAATGCCCTGTCTATGTTGGAGTTGTGTTAGTACATGTATGGATATAGCTACGATATAAAAATACATACAAACACTATGAATCTACTACCTGCACCTAAGTATCTTGTTTCGGGGACCGAGGCCAAAACGTTGACAAAAAAAGACAGAGACAAGACCTAGCAAAGCCAATCAACGAAAACTAGTCCTCAGCTAGACCTGGGATAGGTCGAGGGGAATTGACTTGGGCTCCGACAGCCAAAGAAAAAAGCCCGGGCCCGAATCAGCCAAGAAATAAGAAAGAGAAAGACGAGCAACTAGGAGTCTCAAGAAGCCGTTGAAACTTGCCCCTCCCCGGCTCCGACCTCCGTCGATCAACCGACAAAGCCGTGACAGCCGGATCCGCAGATAGCAACGGGGTGGCGTGTAACGGGAAGGGAAGGAAAGGGGGGTATTGGTGGTTGATTCCAACAAGCAGGGGAATGGGTCACATCGTTAAGCACAGTATAGTCCAATTGATATGTTGAGGAACGGAAAGAGAAGGATACAGCAGAAGGGGGGAAGATTTATAGAAGAGCGAATTGTTTACTGAGCGGCGGCGTGGCAGATAAAGTCGCTCTTTCACGAGGTTCTTGACACAAAAGTCTCAGTCGAACCCGTCCATCGATCGCTTTCTGCTTTTCTTTTTTTTTTGTCTCTTTAAGCCCCTGAATAGGGGACTTGTCTAAGGAATTGGAAGAGATGGAGATGGAAAGAGAGGGATATTCCTTGAGCGTCCCTCTCTGAGAGAGAGAGAGAGAGAGAGATTCATGTGTGGTGTTTACCTAGGTAGTAGGTAGGGATGTATGTACCTGTAGCTGGCTCGAAACGTGCCGAAGCCAGGGGACCGCTCCCTATGGGAACCAGTCGTCCAGGACGGCGGGACAGATAACGCATGAACGGCTCGCCATTTGGACCGACCGCTTTTGCAGATGTAGGTATGTATGTATACAGGAACACATGTGTATGTACAATGTACAATCACTGCTCGCTTCCATTCCCAACATGACCGCGCCCAACGTACATATATATGTCTAGGCATACGATACACAGATGTGATGGAGAGCAGCACATGCGAGATGCCATATCCAAGACATGTTCTCAACAGATTTATTCACTGCATGTACGTGCGTACATACATACATATGTCTGCATATACTATGCAGGTGCTCACTAAAAAGAAGCACGGCACCCCTTCTTTGTAAGAGAGTTTCAACAACGCAAATACCGCCCCTCCCCCTCGAGAAGCACATACATACATACATACAGTTAGTAAAACGATGGTAGCATATCGTTTTCGTCAACGGCCACTAGACGGACGGACGTACATAGGTATGCACTGTCTAGCCCGACGTTGAAAAGGAGAGAAATGCCAAGCTATATAGTGCAAGAGTAAGACTACCTATACTAGAGGAGATAGTCAAATCAACCCACGTGGCGTAAAGAAAAGTTCCAATGGCCACAAGAGAGGCACCCTGCATCAGACGTGTGTTATGTATGTATGTACGTATGTAGATGGATGGATAGATGCACGCATGCAGACGTACATATGAAGAAGACATTCGTTCACGCGCAGAGTTTGTATATATATTATACATAGGTAGGTAGGTAGGTATTGCATGTGTTTCGAGGGGGCATTAGAACCATCACGTACATACATACAATCTGCCGTCTTTTGCACCGGTGTTTTATCTGCTCACTCATCGCAGGAATGTACGGATAGTTTTACCTACTACCTACCTACCTACCTAGTAGGTAGTTCACCCTATAATCCGTAGACTGCCCTTTCGTCAGTCAGTTTCTACCGGGCCGGCAGCTCTACCGCTCAGCCTAGCCTACTAAATCTGAGTACCTAGATAGGTGGTAGGTAGCCACACAGACCTACTACCTACTTTTGTATGTACATGATGATCATCGTCATCACATTCTCCAGGTACGCAGCATCACACCCCTTTCAACTTGCCTGATAGAGAGAAGCATATACATACATACATTGTATATATATATATATATACATGGACGTGAGAAATTTGCAGATTCTATCCATCTATACAGACTCATGTATAACAACTCCTCGTTAACATATTTCCCCCCTCTCCCTCCCTCTCTCTCTCTCTCTCTCTCCCGCCAAGAAGACCCAAAATAAAACCCCCCCCCCCCTTTTTTTTTGTCAAATTCTCAAAACAAGACCCAAAAAAAGACGATACGCTTCCTCCTCTTCTTCCCTCTCCTCCTCCTCCTCCTCCCGTCTTGGCAGCCAGCAAAGCGGGTCTGTTCCTCTTTTCCCTCGTCTATTTCTTCCATCTCCCTTTTCCTTCTCTATTCCCTACCCACACCCCCAGACACATCAAGTCTCGACTAGTGTTCCGGTTCGGTCAAAACCCCATCGATTCGCTACCGGATCCGAACAAGCACAGAGCACGCCTTCGGTTAGGATGGAGAGAGAGGCAGAGAGAAATAGAAACACCATGTGGACCCTTGACAAGAAAAAAAAAATAACACTCGTTCAAACTGCGGCCTCGGAGCATTATTTAGAACGGAATATATGGATACATCTCTAACATAGCATAACGTTTGTACTATAATAGGAGAAAAGTAAGGGGTAACAAGGCAAAATAAAGAGACGGTTGTACTTGCAATGCATGTACATACATACATACACACTATACCTATGTATAACACAAGAAGAATGTCTGTGGCAGATCGGGACTCCACATCGATGAGACGTCGACGCCGTGGTTGTCGACCGACGGGATGAAGAAGATGTCGACTATGTATATCACTCTTTTCCTCTTCCCCCCTCCTCGATACCTGTCGTCTCCTCTTCTTCCTCTTCTTCTTCTTCTTCCTCCTCCTCCTGTACAGCTCTCACGGTTCATCGTGAGCTGGCAGCAGGCACATCATTTCCACCCCCCTCCCCCCAGCCGAGAGAGCTTCGAGAGTTCTACACTAACAAGGCCGGCGGACCATAATAGAAAGATACCCTTAATAGTCTTTCCCTTTTCTTATTTCCTCCATCTTGATGACTCCCTCTTCGTTTCCGAGACGAAAACACCTTTCTCTTCATCCGAAGAGCTTCTCTCCCGCTCTCGAAACCATACACCTCATCCTCTCTTGAAAAAAAGAAGAAAAGAGAAAAAAAACTCATACAACATCTCTCACTCATCTCATCGAAAATGTCGACAACTCACGTCATGACAGGCCAGCCCGGCATGCCCGAAATGCGCTCCTGGTCCAACTCCGGAGCCTCGACCCGGCGAAACTCGGCAACCTTGACAGCGAGCTCGAGCGGACGGTCCTTCACGCTGGAGAAGCAGCAGCAGAATCAACGCCAGCTCGAGCCCGGCTTCTACTACTACCCAGGCGAGAAGGGAGCTCAGCAGAATGTGGAAGCGCAACACGCCAAGATCGATCCCAACGATCCGAACAGGCCGAGACTTCCTCTTCGACAGCGTCTTCATCACTTTACTTGGGCGTGGTTCACGCTGGCTATGAGTACCGGTGGTTTGGCCGTTCTAATCTTCGCTCAGCCTCATCAGTTCAAGGGTCTTCGGACGATTGGGTTGGTGGTGTACGTCATTAACCTGTGCATCTTCACCACCATCTGCGTCCTCTTGACGGCTCGCTTCTTCCTTCATCCAGGGGACATGTCTCAGTCGATCAAGCATCCGAGAGAGGGCTTCTTTTTCCCTACCTTCTTCCTCGCCATCGCCACCATCATCACGGGAACGGATCGCTACGTGATTCCCAAGAACGACGTGACGCTCACCTGGGCCATTCAGGGCGCCTTTTGGATCTACCTCGCCTTCACCCTGATACTGGCCGTGGGGCAGTACAGCTACGTCTTCGCCGCCCACAGCTTCGGTCTGCAGACGATGATGCCGACGTGGATTCTTCCCATCTTCCCCATCATGCTTTCCGGAACCATCGCCTCGGTCATCGCCGAGACGCAACCGGAGATTGCGGCGACGCCCATCGTCATCGCCGGTCTCACCTGTCAGGGCTTGGGCTTCGCCGTCGCCTTTATGATGTACGCTCACATGGTCGGCCGTCTGATGCAATCGGGCCTGCCTAACCGGGAGCACCGGCCGGGACTGTTCATGTGCGTCGGACCGCCGTCCTTTACCGCGCTCGCCCTCATCGGCATGTCCAACGGTCTGCCGGCCAGGGCGAGCGCCACGGCCGACGGCACCTTTCTCGACATTGGCGTCATCCGTACCATCGCCCTCCTCTGCGCCATCTTCCTGTGGGCCTTGAGCCTGTGGTGGTTCGGCATCGCCGTCGTCGCCGTCATCGCCTCGCCTCCCGAGTATTTCCATCTCGGCTGGTGGGCCATGGTCTTCCCCAACACCGGCTTCGTCCTGGCCACTATTGCGATCGGAAAAGCCTTGGGCAGCGAGGGCGTGCTATGGGTCGCAACGGGCATGAGCATCGCTCTGCTCATAGCTTACTTTGTCGTCCTCTTCTTTAACATTCGAGCCGTTATTGTGCAAGATATAATGTATCCGGAACGGGACGAGGATGTAGTAGACCATTGAGATGTTTAACCTTGGCTATTTCCTACCTACTCACTGTATTACGACACATCCATCATCACCATCACCACCACCATCATCACCGTTTTACATCATCATCTTTCAGCAACAACATCTTTCCGGATGACGGCATCCATTCACGATCCGTCCCAGAATACAGGAGCAGGGACACACACAAAAAAAATAGGACTTCTAAGGAGGTCATCAATCGGCTCGCTCAACCAACAAATGCCGAACCGGAACAAGCAAAGAAAAAAAAGGACAGAGGAAAGACTCAGATACGCTTCACGAATGGCACGAGTTCATTTCGAAACAGATGGTTTTGACGAGCAATGAAGGTAACAAATGACACGATTGGGCCAAAATAAGGGTGGAAAGAAGCATATTCATAACCAAGTAACAAGAAGAGAGGATGTGAAAGTTGACGTGACGGGACAAAGAGGAAGAAAGAAAATGGCAATGCAGGAGAGGAGAGGGAGAATGAATCTCGAACCGCGGTTAGACTTTTTAGTTGGTGACCTGGGAGAGGTGGCGAGCAAAGGGGGGGGGGGTTTGTTAATACGATGTATCACGCTGTGGCTGATGCGTGTGCATGTGCGTGTGTGTGCTAGGTCTGTGTGGTTGTTTCTTGTGAGGCTGTGGTGAGGCGAGGAGGTCTTTGGGGAAGAGAAGAGGACGGACTAACAGGGCTGTTTATAGGGTAGGCTAGGTAATACTTTGGGGAAAAATAAAGTAAATGGCCTGAACTTGCTTGCTTGGCGTCATGTGTGCAGTCTTTCATGCTTCATATATGTAGGTTCTATGTATGTATGTATGAATGAATGTAGGTGCGTTCCATCATTCTATGCATACTACTATACGAACATGCCTGGTAGCTGAGAGCGTGTAGGTAGATAGATGCCTGTTGTCCGTTCTGCATGTGATGTGTTGGTGTGTCTAGGTACGGGACGGGCATATTCATAGGAAACTACCTACCTACATCCAGACCTTCACATCAATGATGATGACGATGATGACGATGACGATGATGATGATGATAAATGATGAGTGTAAGTGTACACCTTTATGCATACATGTGTATATACCACGTGAGTATATGATTGTGTGAGCCCGGGTGTATGTGTGTGAGTGTGCGTGCGGTGTGAGCCCGCCAAGCCATGCAAAGCTGATGCCATCCACCCATCCCTCTATTTCATCCATCCTGTATCTATATATATGTACGTAAGAAAGAGGCATATATGCATAGGTATATATATATATATATATATATATGTATGTACGTATGTATGTATGCAGGTATTTGCCATGTGGCTGCTTCCGGCCACAGCGAAATTTGAGCCCAGTCCAGCAAAAGGACCCCCTTTCCTCTCTTTTCCTCTCCTCTCCTCTCCTCCGGTCCTCTCTCCTCCTCAAAGACGAGGCAAGCGGCTCTACAAGATGAGAGAAAAAAAAAATAACGAAGAAATTTTGCTTCTTTCTTGTAAAGGGAAAAAGAAAAAAAAAACAGCAAAATTGGAAAGGCTTTCTCTTCCTCTCCTCTTCCCGAGTGCCAGCTCGCGGTCCACTCTAATAATGTCATAAGCAAGGAGGCCAAATTATAAACAGAATAGGAAGAAGAAGAAGGAGAAGGAGAAGAAGAGAGAGAGGGAGAGAGAGAGAAAGAGAGAGAGGGAGAGAGAGGGAGAGGGAGAGATACATACATGCATACATACATACATACAACTACAACCTCCCGCTCGCCCCAAATCGTTCTTCGCTCACCTTAACAGACGCCGTCGACGACCTGGACCTTGACCACCGTCTTTTCCGACGTCGAGACGCCGCCGACCAGCTGGATGGCCTTGACGGCGTCCTCGAGTTGAAACGTGTGCGTCACGATCGACTCGAGCTTCCGACGGTCGATGAGATCCCCCTCGACGGCCCGGATGGCGGCCGGCCACGTGTCGTGGTAGCGGTTGATGAATAGGAGCTTAATCTCCGCCAGCGACATGTGCATAAACGGCACCTTGTCGATGGTGATGCGAGGCGATACGCCGACGACGTTGATGGTGCCGCCGCGCCGGACCGTGTAGGCGGCCGCCCCGATGGACGACTCCATGCCGGTGCATTCGAGCACGAGCTGGGGCATCTCGCTCTCGGTGTGACCGGACGGGGCCGCCTTGGCATTCCGCTCAAAGAGGTCACGGATGCGGTCGCCCGTCTCGGTGGGGCTGTCGCCGCGACGCACCTGATATGCTCTGCAGCTGGGCTCAAAGGCACGGGCGAAGTCGAGACGGGCGGCGTCGACGTCGGTGATGACGATGGGGCAGGCCCCTGAGGCGCGAGCGGCGGCCATGGCGAGCAGACCGATGGGGCCGGCGCCGAAGATGGCCACGGGCGCGCCGATGGTGATGGGGCTAGTCCGCAGCGCGTGCATGACCACCGACAGGGGTTCGAGCAGGGCCGCGGCTCGGAAGCTGATGGAATCGGGTATCTTGTGCACGTGGCTTGCCGGATGCGTCTTGTAGCGCTGTATGGTGCCGTGATGCGGATAAATGCCCGAGAAGGCCACCTGCTCGCACAGGTTGTAGCGACCACCGACACAGAGAAAGCAGCGGCCGCAGGAGACGCCAGGCTCTATAGCCACGCGATCGCCTGCGAAAGGTTTGACGGTGAGCGAAGAGGGAGAGGAAGAGAGAGAGAGAGAGAGAGAGAGAAACCTTTGACCAGGTGCTTGACGTTGGATCCGACGGAGACAATGACGGCAGCAGCCTCATGACCGAGGATGCAGTCGCCGTCGACGGTGATGTCACCAATGCGGCCATGATGCCAGAGGTGAATATCGGAACCGCAGATGCCTGTAGCCACCACGTGAAGGAGGACCTCGTCGGGACCGGGATCACGGATCGGAGCTTCTTGGAGTAGGACACGGCCGTCTGCGGTTACGACGAGAGATGGGTTCGGCTTATTGGCCATGATGAAGAAGAAGGAGAAGAAGAAGCTGGCTTGAGGGGGAGAAGAGAGGGGGGGGTTAAGTGGGAGAAGAATAGGGAAGAAAGAAGGGACGATTTCACGGATGAAGGAAGAGGAAGAGGGAGAAGACGGGAAGCAGATAGATTGAGAGACGGAGTTAGAGAGAGAGAGAGGGGGGGGGGGGGGGGGGGGGGGGGAAAAGAGGGGGGGGGGGGGGGGGGAAAAGGGGGGGGGGGGGGCCACGGCCGGGCGGGCAGGAAAGGGAACCC
>PDHQ01000005.1:195416-220207 GCA_003339415.1 Ophiocordyceps camponoti-saundersi (nom. inval.)
GGTTTGGGTTGTGTTTGTTGGGCGCGGGGGTGTTGGTGTGGGGGTGGGGGGGGGGGGGGGGGGGGGGGGGGGGGGGGGGGGGGGGGGGGGGGGGGGGGGGGGGGGGGGGGGGGCAGCTGATTGACGAATAGTAGGAGAGAGGGACAGCTTGTGGTGTGTCACCGTGTGTGTGTGCAAGTGTCTACTATTTGACGCCACTCTTGTCACGTGAACTAAGGACATGAGTGGGCGGATGTCACTGGCTGTCCTGGGCCGGACTTTGGACCTCACAGAACAATGTGTCAAGCACGATCCGGGCAGGGATATCCAGGGCCCTCCACCAGCGGAGCCTGTAGTGAAGACAATGGAAGCAAAGAAATAGAATAGATAGCTGTCTTGGCGCAAAGAGGTCTCAAGAACCCTTTACCATCCGAGCCTTCGGAGATGGACCTCTCCCCTCTCCTCTTCTTCACGATAGTATTTTCTAACCACCAGGACATGTGTAGTTCATGACTCATTTGGCCCATAGCATCTATGTTCCCTTCTGCAGGCTTTATGCAGGTAGCAAGTCATTACTTGTGGGAGTTCACGGCGACTGGCTTGCAAAGAGGGCTCTTGAGAAGCTGAGGCACCGGATGGGCTGTAAATCAGCAGTCTTCCTCATCTTCCTTGCGGCTCATTTACCTCTGACTCTGCCGAATCGTGTGCATCAGTCACTGCGCATCTGGTTACCTTTCTCTCACATCATTCTACGCAGAACTAGCTTTCTCTTTGCGCAACTAACCTTAACCCATACATGGGATCATTCGTCCATTTCTGTGCTATAAGCTCCAGACTCACTTGGTCCATGTAATAGTTGCAAGGCATGTGCTGTATCGTCCATCTATAAATTCCAGCGCTTTCCCCCATGGCCAGCCTGCTATTGAATCTCGCTTGAACGCTGTCTCTGCATTTCTCTTTCGTTCTCCTTAAGTTGTGGCCGAACAAAATGCTTCCCCTTTCTACCCTCGTTGCCACCCTCTCTCTTGCGTCCGTACAAGGGATGCATATCGGGGAGCGTGTCAAGCCGACGCTACTCACAAGGCAAGACCATGATGATACTGCCATCAAGGACAGTAGCGAGAGAGCCAAGTTCAAGGACGGTACTCCCGAGTATATCGAAGAGAATAGCAAGGTCCACGCCAATAGTAGTCGAATACTTCACACGGATTATGATGTCCAGTGGCATCTTGCCCGAATCTCGCACAGACAGCGAGGCCATAGTGATTACACTTACGACGCAAGCGCCGGCAACGGAACCTGCGCCTATGTTCTTGGTACCGGCATCGACTCGGGCCATCCAGTCAGTTCCCTTGATTGAACCAATCATCATGGTCGCTAACACGTGAGACTTATCAGGAATTCGAGGGCCGTGCGAAACAACTGATATCCTTCGATAGCTCCTCAGGCAAGGACGAGGCAGATCACGGTACAGGCGTGGCGAGCATCATCGCAGGCAAAACCCTCGGCGTGGCTAAGAAGACCAAAATATTCGGCGTTAGGTTCTTCAGCCAAAAAGATGAGATGGTTGGAACCTCTACTCTTGTGAAGGCCATCGACTACATCATTGAGCATCAGGCCCAGATGAAAAGTGAAGGCGAATGCGTCAACGGCGTCTTCGTGAACTATTCTGTCACTGGGGGGGACAGCGACAAACAAGATGAAGCATTCGAGAAACTTGCCAAGCAGGTCAGCTTCGTCGCCGCAGCCGCTGGCAACGATGGCGGCTCTGCCACGAAGGAAACCCTGGTCAACGCACCCAGCGTCTGCATTATCGGAGCCATCAACAGGAAAGACGCCTTGATTTTTAACTACGGCAGACTTGTCGACATCTTGGCCCCCGGAGATGAAATGTTGACCGCCAATGCCTACCAACGTGGGGGTTATGCGACCCGTCGAGGCGGCACCTCGTACTCCACGGCTGTTGTTGTCGGCATGGCTGCCAATCTCGCGGCCGCAGAGGGTCTGGGTGGCATAGGTTCCAGGGCGTTGTGTGACCGCATCAAGGAGATGGCAACCAAGGATGCTGTTATCAACCCGAGATTGGACACGGTCAATCTTATCGCCTACAATGGCGTCAAGGATGTCGACGACGACAACTCCGAGAGGCTGACGAAGAAGTCCTAGAACCGTGTACAAGGTTCAATGAGACGATCTATGGAGTCTTTGGATGGCGAACTACTTCGGCGTCCGGTTTACTCTTGCTCGAGGTCTACAGCAAGATTATTTCCAAGGATTTGAAGACGTCGTATTCTGGCTGGTGGAAGGTATGAGAGAGTATGCCGTGCGCCTACTACTGCTGGAGGACAGAGAATAGCGTTGGATGAATAGGTCAGGACTAATCAAGGTTACTTTTTGTAAACGAGTTAAAGCAATCATCTCTGTGTTAGTGACGGGTTGATGGTTGGGAGTGACTCCGTGTCAAGTGATACCAACCTCGGAGCTGGAACCCGGTCACCCTCCGCATAGCACGTGATACCACTCACAAGTCCTTACATATGCCAACGCAAGCCTTGACTTTACGAGGGAGGGGTTAGAGCGAAGCAAGCAGAGCCAGAGTAGCAAATCAGACGACTGGACTCGTGATATATTATGCTCTCCTAGCATCAAGCCGCGCGGAAAGCAGCTTGTTTGCAAGGAATGTTTCCTCTGCCCGCGCTTCGCATGGATAATTTCTTTCCGAATTTGAAACGCTTGAGACGCTTCTTTGTAGCCAGAATGACAATGCCAACTCCCAGAATCATCTGTACGCTTATCGCCGAACACACGGCTCGCTACTAAATCACGCTATCAAACATGCTGTCATCCAATTCGTGTCTTGCGCCATTATCCCGATTTGTAGGCTCCTCCGCCGCCGCCTCATCCTCCTCGTCCTCATCGTCAGTGTCGTCGTCGTCCAAATCTAGCATCGGATAATTGAGCATGGCGGCAATGTTGCCCAACAGCCGCAGTCGCTTCCCGCTCGCATGATCGCTACTTAATATCCGCGCCTCACCACCAACCTCTTTGACTTTGTCAACGAGCGCGACGTACTTTTTGCGCGTCTCCAAGACATTGCTGCGGAAAAGCGAGTTGTTGATGAGAAGAACGCCTCCGCCGGGTCCGACGGCGCCATCTGCGACGGCTGCCTCGACCGCCTTGGTGCCGTACCAGGCTCGACCGTCGTCGAGCTTGAGGAGGTCGACGAAGCTGTCCATGTACTGCACCTCTTTCGCGTAGTTCATGTCACCCATCTTGGCCAGCACTTGCGGGTCTTTGAGCACCTCGTTTAAGGCGTGGACATGACCCGAGCTGGAATGGATGACGGTTGCTTGCTTAGCCAAGGCCGTCAGGACCTTATCCGATTTGGCAATGCCTTGCTTGGCTATGTACTCCTTGAAGCCGGCAGCGGTAAAGCCAGGACTGGCCAGCAATAGGGGTCGAGCGTCGGAAAACTCGAAGGCGCGCAGAAGGGAACTCAATGTCTTTTCAAAGAAGCGCTTCCGGCCAGCGTCCTGATCTGCGGCAGTATCGCGCTTTCTGGGGATGACGCTTTCGACTCGGGTCTTGAGAACGGTGCGAAACTGTGTTATGAGGCAGATGTTGGCGAGGCCATCGTGCATCACGACAGCAGCGACGGCCCCGCTTTTGTCGTCAGAAAGGGCTTGAGCCAGGGTCGACTTGGCGACAGAGTCCCAGCCGTCGAGCTTGATGACGGCGAAGGAGCGGTTAACTTCTATGTCGAGGGTGTGATGGGAGCCGCGAGGAACGTGGTCATTTTCGGACACGACGACACCAGAGACCCGCAGCGAGGAGATGACGGGGTCGAAGAAGGTCGACTTGACCTTGATTGTCAGATCGGTGTGTACGCGCTCGGCCGCGGCGGCGCCGGTACCGGCATTAACGGTGACGACTTTGCGCTTGGCGTGAGCATTGACGAGGTCGCCGGCGACGATGAGGTTGTAAGCGTGCCACTGGCAAGTCATTGGTGAGGTGTATTAGCAAAGGCTCCCTCGCGGTGATGAAGGGAGGAGTCACACCATGTCCTCGGGGTCTTCGGGCAGGAGAGACACCTGCTCCTCCTCAACGTCTACGAGAACTTTTCTCGCGACCAGCTTCATCTTGGGTGGCGAAGGGGCGCAGTTCCGTCAGAACTGGCCTAAGAGATCGGGGAAGCGCGCGCAAGATACTGGAGGGAGTAAGTGCCAAGAGAGAGAACAGGTCGAAGAAGGGGAGAGAGCAGCGATGAGGAGCGGGCGTGATGCTGTAGTTGTTGTCGTTGTTGTAGCTGTACGATGTAGTGTGAAGTTGCATTCGGTGAGAAGGTGAGTGTGTGTGTGTGTTTGTGTTTGTGTGTGTGTGGATGTGTGTGAGAGTGGGGAGGGAGCGTGCTAATATGTATATGTACATATACTGGCACCTTGCCCCAATCTACTACCTACGCCAATAGTGCCGTCCAACGCAGTCGACTTGTCTGCTTCATCAATGACATACAGATTTCTTTACGCTTGTATCCGTACACTGCATATGTACCTACATAGATACTAGGGCTAAGGGCATGTGCAGAGGACGCTTGCAAAGGTATGAGCGCGGTTTGAGCCTCATCATCTACGGCTAGTAAGGCTTAATAGGTACCTAGTCACGGCTATCCAAGCAATACGCAGTACATAGAAATTAGGAGAGTTATCGTAATCTGACTTTTCAAAGCGTCATCCGAGGTACTTACATGTGAGGTGTGAGCCCGTCTATGCGCACTGTAATCTTATTCTCCGAAGCCTTTGCCTTCGCATTCAGACTCTCAGAGCTTATGTTGATGTACATACATACTCATAGACCCCGTAAAAGGCGCATGATCTGAGATGAAAATCTACCTATTCATCTTCATATCCGAATACGAGCCAACTATCTCTTGGCACTTGGCAAGTTGGCAAGGCGGTACGAGTCCGCAATCCGTGGCCTCATGCATGGCGGTGGTTCGTGGATGAAATGGTCCGAAGTGGCTGACTTCGAATACTCACATACCTGGTAGACACGGAGTACTCACCTACCTGTGTACATACGGATATTATCTGCCAAGCCGGCGACGCTCGCCGTCGTGGCCGTATGTACTATCACCACTACTGTGTCAAAGGTTGAGAGCGCAATCAAAGGTATGATGGTGCCAACAGTGTCCGTTGGGCCGAGGATACATGAGAAAAGCAGGCTCGATGACTACTGGTAGGTTATGATTAATTAGTCCGTAGACTCATGCATACAAACTGCGACCCTGTCTGCCTTTGAGTTACACAATGTCAATCATTCACCCTGGGCTTGCTTCCCTGTCTGTATCGTCTAGGCGGAGGAGCAGATGGGGCTACTGTGCCCACAGTGCTCGAACCAACCGCGCGGCACAGTAAGAAGTGGTAACGTGGCACATGTCTTACCGTGGCTGACTGGCAATGGCCACCCGCCTCCCTCCGGTGATATCATCCGGTCATCACCACCGTCGTCAGGAACGCGACCTCTGTCTCCCCGCCCGACTGTCTGTGCCTCTGCTCTCAAAGAAAAAGCCTCTTAGGGAACGTGAGAGTCGCGGTCCAGGAACCACTTTCTATCTGTCCCCCCCCCCCCCCACACACACACACACACACTTACTTACTTACTTACCTACTCACCTACCTACTTACCATCTCTTCCCCGCAACCTCGTCGACTCTCCGCTCTTCTGCGCCCTCTCAGGCGCGCCCACAGCATGGAATATGTCTGCTCAGCTGCTTTCGCCCGCCGACGCGCCCAGCCGCGGCGGTAATCAAAGTCCTTCGGCCGGATCTTCCGCTGCCCGGCCTTCTCCGACGCCGACGATGACCACAATGGCGACGACGACGACGACTACCGTGCCTCGCGCCGAGCCGACTCAAAAGGGCCTCTCCTCAACTCGTCGCTCCACCACGCTGTTGTCGCGAGCCGATGTTCCGCAAGGTGCCAAGGACAAGGACCTCGGTAGGAACCAGCACAAGACCCTCACGAACCCGCCTCCCGCCGCCCTGGATCCGCTTAGCACGGTTTGTCTTCCCACTTCTTCGTTTATACTTTTTCCTTTCCCTCGATGAATACGAGATTCCTCCCATTCCTTCAACATGAGCTCCTTCTCTGACGAGAGCCTTCTACTTCAGCAAATCTTCCTCCGTACCAACAGCACTCCTACTCCCTCTGAACCCTCCATTGCCCACCGACTACGCAACCCCTCGCGGCCTGTCAGTCCAGCGTCCGATCATCACCTGCACGATACCCCCAACAAGGCCTCAAATGGCGTGGCTGAAACGAGTCGAGAGCGGAGGTAAGCCTTGTCAGTCCGCCGAGACTTGTCGCCGCTGACTCGTGCTCGCCGACTAGAAAGGGAACATCGTTTCTGAGCCGTTTGGGCATGCGCGCTGCTCGGAAAAGAGATGATGACATGCCCGACTCCGATTCTGAACTCGGCGACGCCCGCACCGACGGCAACGATGCGCGCGCTCTGACATCCGTCGTAGGCGACGGAGGAGGCTACATTCCGCTCCACAGAGGGCCTACCAGCTACATCCGCGTCAGGTCGCATAACAAAAAGGGGAGGCAATACAACCGACTGTTTCTCGCACAGGAGCTGCTGAGTACCAAGAGTGCGGCCGAGGACGACGTCCAGGTCCGAGCTCCCGCCACGGCCGTCGGCACCAAGATCCTCAAGCCCGGCGATGCCATATGGGCCGCCGAGTTCAGCGTCGACGGTCGCTACCTGGCCGTGGCCGGCAAGGACCAGGCTGTTCGCGTCTTCTCCGTCATTTCCACCCCAGAAGAGCGCAAGTCCCACGAGGAGGAGGAGGCGACGCAAAATCGCGGCAACGGCGAGAGACTCAGCGCCCCCGTCTTCCGCAGCAAGCCGACGCGCGAATTCGAGGGGCATACGGGTGAGGTTCTGGCCCTGAGCTGGAGCAAAAACAACTTTCTACTCTCCTCTTCCATGGACAAGACGGTGCGGCTTTGGCACACAAGTCGGTCCGAATGCCTGTGCGTCTTCAGCCACGACGACCTCGTCACGTCGATTGCCTTCCACCCGACTGACGACCGCTTCTTCCTCGCCGGCTCGCTCGACGCGCAGCTGAGGCTGTGGAGCATACCGGACAAAGCTGTCGCCTTCTCAGCGCAGGCCAGCGAGTTCATCACGGCTGTGGCCTTCGCTCCCGACGGCAAAATGGCTATATGCGGCCTCCTCAACGGACAGTGCATGTTTTACGAGACCGAGGGCCTCGTCTTCCAATTCCACATCCATGTGCGCTCGTCGAGGGGCAAGAATGCCAAGGGCAGCAAGATTACCGGCATCAGAACGGCAAGCGTCCCCCCGGACTCGGACGATGGAGATGTCAAGGTCCTCATTAGTTCCAACGATTCGCGCGTCCGCATATACAGCCTGAAAACCAGGATGCTCGAGGTCAAGTTTAGAGGTCTGGAGAACCAGTCTAGCCAGATCCACGCGCGCTTTGGCGACGACGCCATGCACGTCATCTCCGGGAGCGAGGACCGGCGGGCCTACATTTGGGCAGCCGGCAGTCCGGAGGCGGAGTTCAAGGACAAGCAGCCATACGAGTGCTTCGATGCGCACCCGCAGGTCGTCACGACGGCGCTGATGGCGCCCATGAAGAGCAGGCTACTGCTGAGCGCGTCTGGCGACCCCATCTACGACCTGTGCAACCCGCCGCCGGTGACGCTGATGAGCCTCGACGAGAGAACGGCGAGCGAGACCAAAGTCTCGGACGGTCCCAGCACGGATGGCCCGCCGGCAATCAAAAGGCCCGAAGAGAGCCCCGCTTACATCGAGCGGCGCAGGCACCCGGGTGGTGACATCATCGTGACGACGGACAAGTCGGGCACCATCAAGGTGTTTCGGCAGGACTGCGCGTACGCCAAGCGGCTGCAGAACACGTGGGAGACGGGTTCCAAGTTTTCGGGCAAGCTGGCGGGCATCGACCGAAGCGCTAGCATCGTAACGAGGACAAGCACCAGCAGTCGCGTGCACTCGAGGCGCGGGTCTCTGGGTCAAGGGCCGTTACCCGCGCTGGCGCAGCTGGCCTCGGACCGCATCATGAGCTGGCGGCGCGACATGGAGGGCCGAGCAACTTCGTCGGGGGCCGCGTCGGCTAGCGAACGCTCCATGTCCCCCATCAAGCCGCAGCCGACGCCCGTCAACACGTCGGCGGCGAATCTCGCGTCCGAGGCCCGGAGGCTACCCTATGCGCCGGGTTCTGCCGCCCGCTCCAACCACCCGTCCAGTCCGGCAAGCAGCCTACATACGAGCAGAACATCGCTGAGGTTGCCCAGAGACAAGGACCAGGCGCAGCCGCTGCCGCCGACGCCCAGCTTCAGCCTGATCAGCGCGTCCGACTCGGACGGTCACCATGAGGACAAGGCCGAAGGGGGCTTCTGGGTCCGCTGGAGAGGGGGTATATCGGGCAGGCGATATCTCCAGGTGGCGGGCTCGTCGGCCTCGGCAACGAACCAGGCGGCGACTAATGTCGACCGGAGGGGAAGCGAGGCCTCGGCGCTCAAGGACAAGGGTCCGGGACGACGAAGTATCGACGAGATGCGCAAAGCGAGGCTCGGCGACGAAGAAGTCCGGCGGAAGTCTGCCGTGCCGTCAACGCTCGGTCTGCTCAGGACGAGCGAACCCGAAGTCTCGGCGGAGCGAGCGGTGGTGAGCGATGAGAGAGTCGATTCGGGCGTCGGCCACGGATCGACGATTGGCGGTACGGGAGACGGGGAAGATTCTGCGGAGATCAAGGTAAAAGACAAGACGCCGCAAGAGAGGAGTCAAGCATGAATAATGTCTAGTGTTTTCTTGTATGACAACAGCCTCTATATTGATGACGTGCCATTGCATAGCAGCGTGTATGAATTAGAGAGTAATCCATATCGGAGTCGCTTGATGATATGGGGAGAAGACGTCTCTGTTCCGAGGTATTAAGAAAGCGACGAGGATACACAGGCAGGAGATTTGCCTCAAACGCCGCAACGCCGGACCTCGAATCGTGAGGGCAGTTTTGGTCTCATTCACTCAGTGTTGTCATCGTCGTCGTCGTCATCGGAGGTGAACTAGAGTCTCCGAAGAGTCAGCGATAGCACAATGAAAGAAGAGAGCAGAAGGAAAGCCAAGCAGGCAAAGAAAGAAGGAAGAGAACAAAAAAGGGGCAAGGAGAGGAAAACGGGGGTATGGAGAAGAAGCAACTAACGAAAGCGTCGGCCTTTGCCTTGATATCCTCAACGGCCTTTCGCAACGCAGCGTGGTTTGCCCCAGCCAAAGCCTGGACCTTTTTCCCGTCCTCGAAGAAGACGAAGGTGGGCAGGGTGAGGATACCGAGCTCGCGAACGATGTCCTCGGCCGTTCCGGAGTCGAAGCGGGCGAAGGCCAGCAGGTCCGGCACGGCGAGGTCCTCTGCCTGTTGGCGGAAGAGGGGCGATATCTCCTTGCAGGGGGCGCACCACGAGGCGTGGGCTTGGAGGACTAGGAAGCGGTTTTGGCGGAGGAGGAGGTCGAGTTGGTTCTTGGTGGATATTTCGGGGACTTTGTCGCTGAGGATGTCTGGTTCGGTCATTGTTTTTGGCCCTTGGTGTTTTGGCGTTGAGTTGGGAGGAGTGAATTGCGAGTTTGGAGAGGAGCTGGCTGAAGTTGACGTTGACGTTGACGTTGACGGCTGTGGAGGGAGAGAGATGTTCGGCTTTTGCTTGTTTCACACTGAAGGGAAGGCATGATATAAGCCGAGGTGGGGGGTTTTACTTCATTTGTCACCGGTCCGGGGCGGTCGGGGTTCCGGGGGTGGAGCTGTTTCACCCGCTGCCGCCGTCGCTTTGTTTGTTCTTATACGGTAGGACTTGGAAGGATGTGAGCAGAGGAACAATTTCCAACGCAGTTTATAAGGATATGATCGAGTTGAGATGAGAGAGAGAAAAGAGTGCCATTCTGTGCCCAACTGTTTCCTTTCACCGCCGACGACGCCAAAACCTGCTCTCACGTCCACATCCAAGCTATACAACACAAACGTGCGCTTAGAATCTCCTTCGTTAACCTCAGCAGAGCCCTTCCCACGCAATCGATGACGATATAACAAAGCACGACGACCATGCAGATGGCAACCGTTAAGTAAATGTAAAATACCGTGGTACTAGCTCCCTGGTCATCGCATTCAGTGGTGCTTTGGTCGGAACTGTTGGTCGGTTCGTTGATGATTGGATTTTCAAGAATCGGGTTGTTGATTACAGCTGAGTCGGTGATCGGATGTTCGATAATGGGGTTGTTGATGGTCGAGTTGTTGATGATTGGCTTGTCAGTGGTTGGTTGTGTCGCACTTTGCTGCGCCATCTCTGAGCCGGGAATAGCCAGACTCGTGGTTGCTGGCGAGAACATCGTGAGAGCTACCATGGCAGAGTAGATCGATAGTCGTAGAAGCTGCTTTTTTTTTTTCTCCTTTTCCCCGTTGGCGTTGCGGTAGTTAAGTGAGTGAAAGTACAAGGCCCGAGAAAGTAGGAAGACACGATGAAGAAGATGCCAAGCAGAAGAATAGCGAAAGATTTCTTGATAAGATGGTGAAAGAAACAACTAACTAGAAGAGGGAAAGGGAAGAGAGAATCCATTCTTATAGTCATCGGCCTCGAGAGGATTCGCAAAAACTATATGCACGGGTAGATTCTATCATGTCCACATGACGCCGACATTCGCAATAAGCGTTCGCAGTACAGATAACCCTTAGAGGAAGGAAACTACCCATTATGCTACGTGGCTGCGTCTCGAGCGTATGAGAAGCTATGAGTCACGTCGCGTCTCGTCTAGCTTGATGGGTAGATATCCTTCACATGCTGAGCCGGGCTGTGATCATGAACAAGGTCGTTACAGAGCCTGGAAGAGAATATATATACGTATATGAGAGTGACGAATCTAGAGGCTTAGAGAAGAGGCCGAACTTGTATCTACGCGTGTAAGTTATGATGAAAGTTTTGAAGCCAACACGATGCCTGCTTTATGAAGCTGTGATGAATCTAGAAGTCGGGAAGAAGTGCATCTCCTCACTCTCTTAACCGCCGACTACTCTCTGAAATGATGCCCCCGAGCTCCTCTATCCCAGCTGGAGATGGCACCAAGTTGTTATATGACAGGAAGCCAAGAGAAAAGAATCAAGAGAGAAACCCATACAAACGCCTACCAGGTCCATCGAACAACCTCAGACCAGTAGACAAAACACCCACCAACCATTACTCCCCACACCTCCTCATCCTTTCCCACCTCAGGCGAACGACACCGTCTCCATCAATTCTCGTCGCCAAAGTAAAGGTGAAGAAAGGCGGCGAAGAAGAAATAGATGGCAGCGCCGACGAAAATGCAGCAATGAGCTCTGGAAAGGCAGGAATCCCGGCCGAGACCAATAACGTCGTATATCGTCTTGTTGATACACGTCGGACTCGCAGCCGGGTTTGAGGACAAAGTCGGCGTTTCGCTCGTCGACGGACTCCCACTCTGCTGCTGCGTAGCGAGGACCAAGACCTGACTCGTCAGAGCCACGACGGTCGAGAGGCGGATTAGCTGTGTGAGTTGCATCTTCTTTTTATCCACGGCGTGGCGGTGGTGTTGCCGGCAAAGAGGAGGGAGCCGGGATAGTTTGGAGACGGGATGAGAAAGGTAGGTGTCGAGAAGAGTGACGGTGGAAGAGATGTTGATTAGTTGGCTGAGAGAGAGATATGCTCCTTGTTAGGTAGGAGGGAGACTGCCTTGTGACAGTCGTCGACTTTGACTGGGTTTTTTTTTAGAGTTACGACGTGCTCGAGTTGATTCTGCCATATGACGCCGACACTTACACGCATGCGATGGCGACATACAAGTTGTTTTCCAACCATCTCCCCTGCCTGTGAGTAGGTGCTAGGATATGATAACCTTCAGTAGGTATCAATACAGCATCTCAAATCAGCAACTCGGAGGCAACATCCTCAACCCAACCGCCGCCGTATTCCGTCTCCTGCGACGCGTCGGGGCAATCGACAAGATCAGTAACCGGAGCGACATTTTCCTTGTCGAGAGTGGACGGCGACGGCTTAGCCGAGGCTTCTTCCGCTGCGGGCCCAAGGTGGCTTCGCTTCAGGGGACAAGGTGATGACGGAGAAGATAAGCGAGAAAGCTTAGTGGTGGACGCCGCGGCGGTACCAATCGGTCGGAACTCGTCTTCTAGCTCGCGTTCCTGTTGTGAAGACGAGGGGAAGAAGTCGTCTGCGTGGAGGAGGATGGCTTGCGTGCCGCATGGTGGTTGTCGTAGCGGTTGTGGATTATCGTCTCGGCTTTGTAGAATTCGCTGCGGCGATTGTAGCTGTTGTTGTGCGTCTTCGTCTCGACATTGTGGACTTTGACGCTGTGGCGTTGCGGGATTCGATCGTGGCTTGCGATCCGCCGGGGTGTTGTCAACAAGCAGACGAAAGAGCTGCTCCTCGTCCTCATCATCATCATCATCATCATCATCATCACCAAACTCCGTCCTCGGCGACGTCTCCGCATCCTCATCCCCCGCCTTCAAACGCACCAATCCAGCACCGCTTCGAGCAAACGCCGCAGCGATACACTCCTGACTCGGCCCCGCATCCTCAAGCGGCAAACCACTCCTCCTCCTCCTCTCCCTCTCGGCCGATTCTCTAGCGCGCTTCTTATCGCGCGCCATCCGTGCCCTGGCCCTGGCCGTTTCCTTCTGGGCTTCTTCCCGCTCTGCTCGTCGCGTTTGTTCTTGCTGCGCCCTTTCCGTGCTCCGCGTCGTCGATGTCTTCGCCTTGTGCGCTTTCCGTGCCTGTCGCGACGTCATCGGTCGCTCTTCTGGCCTGCCCGACCCGTACCCTGCTTTTGGTGAGAGCAGAATGAAGGTTCGTTGGGCCGGCATCTTGACGGTGATGATTTTGTGCTTGGTTGAGGCTGGTGTGGTTGCGATATGGCCCGTCTCATGTGAGGTAGCCTGTAGTCGTAGATAGGTACCTAGGTAGGTAGGTACTAGGTAGTGGCATATCACGTGACCCCCCTTCGGCCTCAGAACCCCCCCCTTGCGTAGTTCTTCTATGCTGCCATAGCGTGGAGCTTCAGAGCTTCAGCGTTAATGGATCTCACAAAGGGACAGGACTCTAGGAGCTTTTCGGATCAACTACCTAGATATCGGATGACATCTCCAAGACAGCTGGAATTTTGCTACTGCACACTGTGTCCGGAGAGATACGGCCCCGCCCGGTCCCGTCCGGATCCGCAATCCGGCCCCTTCCGGGCTGCGCACCTACACAGAGGCTCGTCTTTGCCCCTTGCCTCTAAGCAATCTTCTTCCTCTTCTTGGTTAGAAGACCGGGACCTTTTGACAACCTCGTCAATCTGCCTGCTTCTTCAGCTGGTGTGGCCATGTTACCAGCTGCCGTTGCCAGTTGCCGTCAAAGGCAGGGTGTCGTTGAGGGCACTATCATTCCCCGCTCGACCCGTCGGGCTCATTCCCTCTTTCTTCCAAGCTGCTCTTACGGCTACACACGCAGACTGGCTGATTGCTACGCTGTCGACTCGTGCTGTTCCACTTGGGATCGTATGTATGTCGGTATGTGCTAACGGAGGTCTAAGGGTTAGATTTTGGTCTACTGCTGGTAAGAAGAGACAAGGTTACACCTGTAGACATTCTTTAGCTTCTGTATACACGTATGTATGTACTACCTAGGTAGGTCGATTGATATAAAAACCGCAACCCTCCGCCTTTTCAATGTTGACGATGATGTGCGTGCTTGATTACCTCCAGCGAGACACTTAGATCCAAGCCATCGCTTCGCAAGACACATCGACTTGTTTCCTCTCCAAGCGGTCTATTCTCGTGAAGGATCTCGTGAAGGATCCTTCGTGAAGCATTAGGAAAAATGATCTTCTCAAACTGGTTCATGATGCTCGATCCCATCAGATCAAGCATCCAAGGACACAACACAATCAGCAGGAAGGATGCTCCGACAGCCGACTACATCAACTATCGACTACCAGGCAGAAATGGCCAGTCGAATCAGCTCACGCATGCCTTCGTCTCTACCAGCTGCGGCGCCAACCTCTCTGTTCACTATACGGAGCCAACGGTGTTTGGAAGCTCGGAGAAGAAGAAGAAGAACAAGCCTGTCCTCATCTTGGGGCACGGCTATCCTCAGTCGAGCTACATCTGGCGCCATGTCACTGGATTTATTTCCAAGCGTGTGCCCGTCATTGCTTTTGATGTAAGATTTGCTTTCTTTCCCAACTTGGAGCTGCTCGTAACAGTTGATGCTGAGAATCAAGGGGAAACAAAGCAACCCGGCTACGGCCTTTCAACACCTTGTATCAAAGGAGACGATAAATTAACAACCGCCAGCGCCATAGTAGACGCAGTGACGACCATCTACGGGGAAAACACATCCGTCATCCTCGGAGGTCACGACCGCGGAGCGAGGACGATGCACCGACTAGCCGTATCCCTAGACCGATTCCCACAGATCCACGCCTTGGGCGTCTTCATGGCCGACATTGTTCCCATACACGAAGAGTACAAGTCGTTTTCGAACCCGAGGAACGCAGTCGGATACTACCACTGGTCTTTCTTACCAAGGGGAGACTTCGCAACCGACGTCATCATGGCGTACGGAGGCGGCAAATGGGCCACGGCGGCCCTTTCTAGCGGCGCGGGGAAGAACGAAAGGGGTCTGAGACTATTCAAGGCTGGTGATGCTTGGAATGTCTACGCCTCCTTCTTCGACAAGTTGAGCGTGGTGAACAGTAGCGTGAACGATTATCGAGCCGCCGCCACCGTCGACTATGATGCCCAGGTGGCCGATCAGGCGGAAGGTCGTAAGATTGCCATCCCCTGCCACATCCTCTACTCCGTCTATAATCTGGAGACGCGTTCGGGCTTCAACGTGTCCGAGGTCTGGTCCGATTGGGTCGCTCCGGGGGTTGAGCTGACGACCGGAGGAGTAGGACGTCAGATTGGCCATTATGTTGCTGAAGAAGCTCCGGAGGATGTGATCTCGCAGCTCAACGCGTTTATGGATCGTATAGGGGTTGAGTAGGTTATCGATTTAGCAGCGCAAGGGTTCTGAGACATTGCAATCCCTTGGGATCAACGCGTGGCCTTGATCTAGGGGCTGGGGGGTTTGAAGCTAATCTTACTTCACGTGGGGAAGACCGGGGTTCAGATCTGGACGGGGGCCATGAGAGACCATGTAGAGTTAGCTGCGACCGTTGAGACGCCTGTCTCTGGTCGATTCATCGGGCGAGGAAGACGGAGCATAGCAGGAGCTCCGGCGGTACCTGTATTTGTGCTACGCACTCCGGCTCCGGGCGAAGTACAGTAACAGATCTCTACGTGAGTCGATGAGTGTCCGAGATGGTAACCGGTCAGCAGTATATAGGAGGATGGTGAGGCAGTACGTAGGAACCTGCGCGTGAAAGTCCCCTTGAACGCCTGAATGTGCTTGCTCAGGCAAAACTTGGTAGCAAGTAAAAAGGTGAACTTAACCCCAAGCCAAGGCCAGATTCCTCGCACAGGAACTGGGTGAAGAGTCGATCAACACGCATTACCCAGCAAACAGGCAACACTTTCACTTGTTCATCCACCCCTGGAAAGCATCGCTGTGTTGCTATTCCACCTGCCCTCGTCACAGCAGTGAGAGGCAGCTATCGTGGAAACAAAGCGAGAGCCAGCGTAGAAGAGCATGAGTGCAAGGGAAGACCCGAGGCACTGAACGAGCTATAAACTGATATTCTCCCTCTCCCTAGTTGAGGCACATTCTTGACACATCTCTTCTAACCTCACAGGCCGTGATGGCCATTTCACTAAGGCATCCTTTCACCCTTTCTCTTTCCTTTGTACTCTCATGAAAGGCCTCGTACTATCATCATCTGATGAGTGGCTCTCACGCCTGCCAGGTCTCGATGCCTTGAAAGTGTGCGTGGCTAGCAGAGATCTTCAGAGTGTCTCAGGTCGTTTTACACGACGAGGGTTCCTCAATGATCGAGAACTGATTCACCGTGTCTTACTGTTTACGTGAGACTCTCTCCAAAGAGACTGCGGGATGATGGACTGCTTTGACGTCGTTTGCTTAGGATGAACCGTGCGGTTTTACAGCCAAGAGTCATGCACATAGAGAAGGATCATATACATACATCAGTCATCCGCAAAACTACTTCTCCAACGGCTCAACAGTAGGATCCCACGCGCAAGGACTGTAATCGACGGTGGTGATGCCACGGACCTCCTCCTCCGACAGCTCAAAGTCGTACAAGGCCGCATTCTCGACGATACGCGACGGCGTAACGCTCTTGACGAGCGGCACAAAGCCCATCTGCAGGCTCCATCTTAGCAAGACCTGAGCCTCCGTCTTGCCCAGCTTCTCCGCCAGAGACTTGACGGCCGGCTCTCCGAAGCGCTCCCCTCGGACGAGAGGGCTGTACGCCTGGATGGCGACGTTGTGTTCACGACACCAGGCGACGATGTCGGGCCGCGTCAGCCACGGATGAAGCTCCCACTGGCCGACGGATAGCACGCCTCCCAGGCCAGGACGCTCGGCCTCGAGCTCCGCTCTGTGCTTCTCCAGCTCGGCCAGGTGCTGGACACCGTAGTTGGAGACGCCGATGGAGCGGACCTTGCCGGCTTCGACGCACTCGACCAGTGCGCGCCAGGCTCCCTTACGGTTTCCGCTGCCGCCGTAGGGAGAATGGATGAGGACTAGGTCTAGGTAGCCCAGCTGTGTTTCCGAGAGGGCCGTGTCTACTAGCTTGAGCGTGCTCTCGTATCCCAGTGGCTGTTCTCGGACCGGAACCTTGGTCGTGAAGAAGACGTCGCCTCGTGCGAGGCCTGAGGCGGCGATTGCTGCGCCGCATGGACCTTGATTGCGATATGCCGAGGCCGAGTCGATCTGTCATTGCCTGTGAGCTGATCCAGATAGATGGAAAGATAGATCGGGGGAGCTGCCTCACATGACGATAGCCGACCTTGAGTGCCTCCTTACAAATCTCGGTAGCCTGCTCTTTAGGTCTTTTCCCCCCCATCTTCGCGTCAGTCTCGACAACGAGAGATTGCCTCCCTACCTCAAACACTCACATCTGGTAGGCCTATATCCAACGTTAGCAAGCTGCACGCACCTTGGGACCTAAACAGCCAAGCCTACACCGAAGCCGAGAAGTGGCATCTCGTATCCGGAATTGAGCTTAACAGTTGAGCTGAGTGCGAATTTGGCTGCCATCTTTCGTAGCATGAAGCACTATCGTGTTGGCGAGTGAGTGGAAAGGTTTTGACGCTGGGGCCGCTGAGAAGGATGATGGAAGAGGAGAGAGAGAGAGAGAGAGTTCATCGGAATTTGATTTGCTTCCGGGGCCGATATACGGATATGCGTTGCACCAACACGGAGTACCTACCTGCCTATGCGTACCTAGGTAGTAGGAGTAGTCATCTTTGCAAGGAAGACGTTGCCTGTTACCTCTGGGTATTTCATCTCCAGGTTTATTCGTAAGGATAAGGCTCGGATTTCAGCTTCTCGCGATGCTTTTCTTCGTCCTTTGTGACAGCCTTTTGCTAATCAACCAATCCATGTTGTACATACAAACATATGAATTACCTGATTGGGGCCGAGGCTTGCATCGCGACGCTGTTCAATTACGTCATGAGGCGCAGAGCCGCAAAGCTTCACCACCGTCGTACGTACATACAACAGGTAGTAATCCGTACTGTCTATTAATATACTCCTTACATATTCCTTGCATATCTGCATACCTACCTGCATACATACAGTGGCTTTACCTCCCTCTTCATGCATTCTCATCTTGACCACATCACTTCGACAGTGAAGCAACGGTCTCTGACGCAGTAACATACATACGTACAGTGGCTGTAAATCACTTGCAAATGGGGAAAGAAAAGACCTGCTCTCGTTCGAAGTGTCTGATTCGATATACAGTCTTTCGCATGGCTTCATCTCAAGTCCTCTCCCAAAGACTCGAGCCTGCCACAACTACCAGCTGGACTGTGTGTACTAAATCCAAAGCATCACCATCAGATGGCTTGCCTGGGCCGCTCCGGTCTGTCCATCTTCTCATTCCCTCCGTATCCATCCAGAAGTTGCACATCAACTGCCCTCCTTGCCGTAGGCGTCGTCAACTCGCAAACGGCACCACGCACGAGTATGTATGTACAGCGTCCAACTCCCCATCACATCATCGACGACTTTGTGACCGCCATTCCTTACCAACGTCCGCAACAAGAACTTGTGGGTATCTACACCCCTCGCTCCTCAACGCCAGTCGAAGCACCGGGAGAACAAAAGAAACAAACAAATAAACAACTTCATGGCAAATCATACGTTGGCCATAATCAGAGATAAATGCCAATCCAGTCCGATTTCTGTGCCACCTTGGTGTCGCAATTCGCAACGGCACATCTGAGGTCGTTGGCCGAGTGTCCGGGATGCCAAGCGCCTGGAGTGCGAAAACCCCTACCATTGGGGGAGGACTTCGTTGGCCTCCGATTCTCGTAGCAGTCGGCGCAGTATACCTGAAGGCAAGCTTTAAAGGCCTACACATAGAAGAGGTTGGAGGACGCGGGTGACCGGGAAACATGTACTTACGTGGCCGCATTTCTTCACCACCCAAAAGTGATGCTCTCCGAGCACTTTTCTTCGTTTTCTGCCGCTGCTCCCTGCAGTGGTCTGTGCCGGCGTGTCGGACTTGTCATAGGCCAGCTCCTCGTTGCAGGCCGGGCAGACAATCATTCTCCCGGAAGTAGAGTCGGTGTCTACTCCCGTATCGCGGGTGAAGCCGGCACGCGCGGGAGGATAGTCCTCCATCGGCGGTTTCGGCGTTCGATCTCTCATAGTCCGATCTCTGAGTTCCTCTAGAAAGGACGCTGCCGTCGCGGCAGCAGACTGCAGTGGCGGTGGGTGGAAGCTACCACTCCGCCAGGCGTTGGAGACGGCGAAGCTGCCAGTGATCCGGTGGACGCTCCTCGTTACATCGTCGTGCAAAAGGCCAAGGGACCTATGGCTCATGTATTCGAGCTCAATCAAGTCTTCGTCATCAAACGTTGGAAAGTGACGACGAAGTTGTGGGTTATGGTGCTGCATTTGGCGTGTACGGTGATGAGCATGGTGATGATGAGGGTGGTGATGGTGGCGAGGAATTATATGGTGCGGCCGCAAAAAGCGAGATGGTTCGGGCCCTCGCTGGTCCTCCGCGGAGTCGCCCGTCAAGTCGATAAAGCTCGGGAACGGAGAAATAAAACTTCTATCGCTCCTGGCGAGCCGGGGTGGAGATGCATGCTGCGAATTCGTCCGTCGTGGATTTCGCTGTTGGCTTCTCTGGTCTTCGGGCGAATCGGGCTCATTGGTCAAGTCGATGACGGCGACGGGCCATTCTGGCCTCCCAGGTCGACGAGGCGATCGCTGTCGTTCCGGCCGAACGTTTGTGCGCTGGCCGGTGGGCGTCGAAAGCCGTTGCGGTTCGTGATTGTGGAGGCTATGCGGCCTTGAACTGACGCCGATCTCGATAGGCTCATCGTCGCTGCTGGCTTCGAGCCAGTTAACCACGGGCGGTGGCATTGATGTAGATCCTTTATTTTTGTCCTCCCCCCTTCGAAACCCCCTCGCAGACGAAGTTGGGCCTGTTGGCGAGGGAGGCAAAGAGGCTGTGAAAACGATTCAGGCAACGTAAGGTGAACAAAGAACCGTTGCTGGCCTTCTCATAGCGTGAGAAGACACGATGCTAGAGGACCATGTAAGAATGGCAAGTATGCAAGAGAGGGACGGAGAGGGAGGAAGGGCGAGAGATTAAAAGAGAGCTCACTTCAGCAAGGGCAGATGGTGGATTTGAAATGTTGAAGTTGGAGTCCGAAGCATGCGCATAGAGGGTTGTTTACGGACGGCGCAGGCCATTAGGCAAGGGCCCGAAGATTAGCCGCTGCCAGCTGATAGCGATACGCCACACAGTGCCTAGGTACAGATTACTACTATTGCTTTGACTACGAACCTACCCTACTGTTCAAGTTGTCTTAATTGTTAATATTATCTGTAACATTTTCATCATTAATTCTAGCTTCGACTCTACCTTCAACTCTCTCTACTATGGTAGGTCATATCAGTAGGCATTACGAATACCTAGGTAGGCTCTGAATGAATACCGTATCCCGGAAGTACTCCCCCTGCTGGCTGCCTGTCATTGCCTTTTCCTTGCGGGGTCTTCTTATCGATGGGCCGGAAGTTTTGTGACGATCCTTCGCACTTGCAACACACATATGTATGTGCTTCCTGCCTCGGTTATCTGCTTACTAACCAGCACACCTTACCTCACCTCATCCCCCCTCCCCAGCTCGACAACAGCCTCTCCCACGTTATCCCAATAGCTCCATCTCTGCAGCTACAAATAGTCGCGCCACTAAAGAACCCCCTGCATCTGTCTTTCTAGTGGTCTTTCTCATCGGCGAACCAGTATGGCTCGTCATTCAGAGACGACGCCGCTCATCCAGACGGTCCGCGTCAGCCCCAATCCGAGGCGCTACCCGCATCAGACCTGCCGTCGCTTCTGCACGATCGCCTGCGCTTCGATTCTCATTACCGGCTTCGTATACTTTCTCATTCACGTCTTCTTCGTCTGGCCTCATCACTACCATCATACTCCGCGGAGTCGGTACGGACTCGCTGGTCGCGATTCCTTAAGCCATGAGCGGCTCAAGTCCATCTTGTTCCACACTCCCTCTACCGATAAGCTGGAAGAATGGAGCCGTTACTATACGTCTGGACCCCATCTAGCCGGAAAGAACTATTCTCAGGTACTCCCTACAAGAGATAAGGCCTCTCTTACTGGTGCTAATCGTCGTCGGAATACTCTAGGCGGAATGGACCATGGACAAGTGGCAGAGCTGGGGCGTTCAGGCCAGCATCGTGTCATATGACACGTACATTAACTATCCCGTTGATCACGGCCTCTCTCTTTTGACGCGATCCGGCGATGCCGACTCATGGGACCTCAAGTTCCAGGCCTCGCTGGAAGAGGATGTTCTCTCGGACGATGCCACCACGGCGCTCGACGACAGGATTCCCACATTCCACGGCTACTCTGCCAGCGGAAATGCTACAGCCTCTTTCGTCTATGTCAACTACGGCACCTACCAAGACTTCAAGGACCTGCTTGACGCCGGCGTCGAGCTCAAGGGCAACATCGCCATCGCCCGCTACGGAGCCATTTTCCGTGGCCTTAAGATCAGGCGAGCGCAGGAACTCGGCATGGTCGCTGTCGTCATCTACAGCGACCCTGGTGACGACGGCGAGATGACTGAGGAGAATGGCTACGATTACTATCCCAACGGCCCGGCTCGCAACCCTTCAAGCGTCCAGCGCGGGAGCGTGCAGTTCCTCAGCATACGCCCTGGAGACCCGTAAGATAAACACATTCTACCCTCCATTGCGTTTTGCAAATTGCCCTGCGTTTTACTTTGACTGACTCGACCTACGCAAAAAAAAAAGGTCTACCCCTGGCTACCCTTCTAAACCGGGAGTTCCTCGCGCGCCGGTAAATGACGCGACGCCATCGATCCCTTCTATCCCCATCTCTTACGCCGACGCGATCCCAATTCTCAAAGCTCTCAACGGTCATGGACCCAAGGCCACCGACCTCGGCAAAGATTGGCGCGAGAATCTCGGTCTCCGCTACAAGGGCGTTGAATACAGTGTTGGTCCTTCCCCTAAAGATGTGGTCTTGAGCCTCTCAAACCAGCAAGACTACACCGTCACGCCGCTATGGAACGTCATAGGCGTTGTAAACGGATCAATACCCCATGAAGTGCTTGTCGTGGGTAACCATCGTGACGCGTGGATCGCGGGCGGTGCCGCCGATCCGAATAGCGGCTCGGCTGTCCTCAATGAGCTCGTTCGGGGCATCGGAAAGGCCGTCGAGGCCGGATGGAAGCCCCTTCGTACCATCGTCTTCGCCAGCTGGGATGGAGAGGAGTACGCGCTCATCGGAAGCACCGAGTGGGTGGAAGAGTATATCCCCTGGCTCTCAACCGCCAGCGTCGCCTACCTCAACGTCGACATCGGCACCGCCGGACCTGTCTTTGAGGCTGCCGCCGCTCCTCTACTTCATCAGGTTCTCCGAGCCGCTTCCAAGGCGGTACCGTCTCCCAACCAGACGGTCGAAGGCCAGACGGTAGGAGACGTATGGGACGGTCGTATCAGAACCATTGGCAGCGGCAGTGACTTTACCGCCTTTCAGGACTTTGCCGGCATCCCCTGCATCGACATGTCCTTTAAGAACGGACCCCGATCAGCCGTATATCACTACCACAGCAACTACGACAGCTTCCACTGGATGCAAAAGTTCGGCGACCCGGGCTTCGCTTATCACAAGACCATGGCCCGCCTCCTAGGCGTCCTCGTGGCCGAGCTCAGCAACACAATCGTGATACCCTTTGGCGCCGCAGACTACGCCAACGCCTTGATAAGCTATCTCGATCGGGTCAACGACAAGCTCGGCTCCTCCTCAGCATCGTCATCTGGCCCGGTGAAGGGAAGCGCTGACGCTCTGAGCGCAAGCCTTAGGGAGTTGCGCCGGTCCCTCGACGACCTACGCGTCAAGTCGACGGGCCTCGACGAGCGAGCCGCCTGGGCGAACCGCAGGCTCGAGGGCGGGATACCCTGGTGGAACGTCATCGGCAAGATCCGGCTATGGATCACCATCGCCAACGTCAACGCTCAGTATAAATTCTTCGAAAGGGCTTTCCTCTTCGAGCCTGGCCTCGATAATCGCAGTTGGTTCAAGCACGTCGTTTTCGCTCCGGGTCTTTGGACTGGTTATGCTGGAGGTAAGTTTTTTCCCTTTTCCCTTGGGCCTTTTCAGACTCGTATCTTCTTTCGGTGAGAGAGGTTGGTATAAGAGAGGAAATGGCACGCTAACGTTCTTTTTAGCTGTCTTTCCGGGCTTGATGGAGAGCATTGACGCTGGAGATTATAACAATGGCCTCAAGTGGGCGGGTATCATTGACCGCTGTGTCGGGCGTGCTATTCGTAGCATTGAGTAAATGCGTTTTATGGGTACGAAGGTTGTTTGCTCGTGGGAGGAGTCTGGATTTTGAAGCGTTTTCGGATTTCTATCGCTTGAGGGTTTCATCTTGTTCACCTTGGCGAGATTGTCTGTACATATGTAGGGGACAAGAGGGAAAGGGCTTCGACGACGCTCCCATTCATTGAATGTGTGATGATTCTACACATTGGTAGCTGTCCTTGACATCGATGCCTACATACATACGTCGTCTTTCAGCTGCTATATATATGTACTTCTACTCGACAGAGTTTCCACAGCACATCTCAGACCGAAAGAATCTTAACGTGAGAGTTGATGCTGAGCTCATCCCCTGATAGAAGCCCTCTTCTCACGACCGAGCGAGGACCAAACCTTTCATCTGCAGCAGACGGAAAGAAACAGACGGGGAAACGGGGGGGCGAAATAGACGCTAGAACTTGTAAACCTGATCCTTGCTGTAGCCAAGCTCCTTCAGAGCGCCGGTGAGTTCGCCCTGATCCTTGGGGCTGTTCTTCCCACCGGAGACGGCTTTCATGAGGCCCGGCGGCCCGCAGACGAACAGCTTCACATTCTCATCCTTGGGCTCGGGCAGGACGGACTTGAGCAAGTCCTTTGTGATGAAGCCGGTTGCGCCGCTCCACTTACCCTTCGGAGCCTTGTCGAGGACGTAAAAGGCGCGGAAACGTTGCGGATACGTGTTTTCGAGCTCGATGAGCTCTTTGCGGAGGAGTATGTCCTCTTCTGAGACGTTGCCGAAGACGAGCGTCACTTTGGTCTTGTCGTTTGGGTTGCTGAAGATGGTGCGTAGCAGTTGGTACATGGGCGTTATGCCGGTGCCGCCGGCGATGAGACCGATGTGCTCGTGCTTGTTCTCCGCCCAGGGGTACTTGGGGAGGGGACCCTTGAAGTCGAGTGTTTGGCCCGGCTGCATGTCGTGCAGATATGAGCTCATGGGACCTCCCGAGTATTTCTTGATCAAGAGGTCAATGTGACCCTGCTCATCTGTCGTCGAGCCGTCAGAGCGAGTTGCGCCAACAAGACAGGGAAGGGGGAAAAAACTAGAGAAACACACACCTTCATCGCTGACGGGTGTATAAGGTCGTACGGTAGGCTTCTCATCGCCTTCACCCTTGAATTTGGTCAACACGGCGCTGGCAACGTGCAAGCCAGAAACCATATCGCTCTCAGGAAGCTCGAAGCGGAAACGCTTAGTGTTGTGGTTCACCGTCTCGACGTCCTTGAGCTTCAAGGAGACGAAGCCCTGATCACCGCCGGTGAGGGCCGCCTTGGTCGCTGCGCCGCCCGCGACTTGCTTGACCTTGGCCGCCGCCTTTTGCGCCGCACTGTCACCGGCCATGTACCAGTAACAGCCTCCGAGGGCGAAAGCGGCGCCGGCGAGAGAGAGCCATGTGGAGGAGCTGGAAGCTTTTCCTTGGCCGCCGCCTCCGCCACTCTCGCTGCTACTGCTGCTGCTGGTAGTGCTTGTAGCAGCAGAGGTCTTGGCCGAGCCGGATTCGGTTGCGTATCGGCGAGCGTGCTATTTCCCGAGGGGAGGAAAGAAGCGTCAGAACATGGATTGGCCCAAGACTGTGAAGCAGAGACGAAGACGGGTCGCGAAGAAGGATGGGGGGGGGGGGGGGGGGGGGGGGGGGGGGGGGGGGGGAAAGGGGCCCCCGCGCCCCGCGGGGGGGCCGGGCGCAACGGCACGGGGGGAGAGATAG